>JAEVLN010000044.1:43764-85820 GCA_018350325.1 Globodera rostochiensis
CCCCCTTTCTCTTCTCTCTCCCGTACCCCCTCCCCCCTTTCTCTTCTCTCTCCCGTACCCTCTCCCCCCTTTCTCTTCTCTCTCCCCACACCCCCCTCTCCCCGTACCCCCCTTTCTCTCCTCCCCCCTTCTCTTCTCTCTCCCCCGCCCCTTCTCTTCTCTCTCCCTTCCCCCTTCTCTTCGCTCTCTCCCATCCTCGCCGTCTTCCCCCCCCCCTCTCTTCTCTCTCTCCCCTCCCCGTACCCCCCTTTCTCTTCTCTCTCCTCCCTCTCCCGTACACTCCCCCCCTTTCTCTTCTCTCTCGACCCCCTCTCCCGTACCTTCACTTTCTCCTTATAATGCCCTCACCCCCTCCCGGTTCACCTTCGAGGATTAGCTCCTCCATCAACTGATCCAGCCGCGCCACTCCACTTAGTTTGCTCACCAACACATCTTCAGACACCGCTTTGGCCAGAGACTGAACAATTTTTCAGATTTACATATAACGACAAATCGAAAGAAATGGGAGGGACCTGGAGAGGTGAGAGGATGAAGAAGGTCAGGTCGCCAATCCGACCTTCGTCAGGCGGAGCTTTTGCCTGAACATATTGTTGGAGCGCTTGGAAAATTTGTCGGCGGGTTTGGAGGACGCTCATCACACTCTGAGGGGACAGACCGCGGGCGACCTGACAATGGAAGAAGGGGGCGGGGTGAACAGACGGGACGGCCAGACCGGGTTGAACAGAATGCACGCCTTCATCGACACGAATTCAACGTCATCAACGCGAAGGAAGCGCATCGGAGAGACGAGCAAGTCCATCACGCGCTCGGCATCCTTCCGATAGAAAAGGCTGAAACATGAAACTGGAGAACACCGATTCAAATTTTTATGGTCTTTAAATTGTGGGGGGGGGGGGGGGAATAAGAACAAAACAACGAACCCCCCAAAAGAGGAGGGAAATCGCTCACTCTTTGTCGTCGCCGTTAGCAATCCGCGGAATGCACGAATCATTGATCAGAGTCAGAAAGTCCGAAGTGGATCGGTAAGCGACACACAACACAACGTGTTGGGCAGCAAAGTTCTTCAACAGAGCGGTCTGAAAGGTAATTAGGGCTTAAAGGGGGGGGGGGGGGAACGACGAAAGTCACTCACCTGATCTTCGGTAGGCAACTCCGCAAACGGCTTCAGAGTTTTGGCCCATTCTGGCAATGATTATGGAAGCTTACCTATTCGGAGCAAATCCTAGCACACCGAGGAACTTTGAGGAGATTTTTGGTTCAACCAAAAGCATTGTTCAACAACTTTTGAGAAAAAAGGGCCCCTCCCCACCCAAAGTCAGTCGACCGTCGCCCGTAACTAACCAATGACCAGCAACAGTTGAGAATGCAGCGACTGCAAAATGTCGTTTTCATTGGCCTTCCGAGTCCCATTGCCATCGATTGGAACCTGCGGCTGGCATTTTCGAAACGGACAAATGATTAATTTGGAATGGACAAATAATACCCTCTGAGGTTCCCCCTTGTTTATGTACTCCAAATTGCACGTCTGAGCAATGACCGACTCGCGCATGTTGCGTATTTTCTCCTCGGAGCAAAGCAACTGTCGCAGAAGCGCCCGACCGTTCCGACCGCTCCACGGGTTATCCGAATGATTGTCCACTGACGGCGTTGCAGACGCCACCTGTTGCTGGTGCCGTTGTTCAACATCAACAGCTGTTACGCAGTCGGTTTCTCTAGAGGACTCCTCCTGGAACTGCCTTCAAAAAGATGGAAAGTAAGCACCCACCGCCGTTCAAGGACGTAGGGAGTAAAGACGTGCCGCCCCCGCGAGGTGTCAGACCCCCGACCTCACCCCCGGGCTGTCAGACCCCCGTCCCCAACGAGGGGTCAGATCAGATTTTTTTTTTTGACACTCTGATCGAAATTGCTAAAAGGACCTTTTGCTGCCGCTGGAGAAGGACCGTTTCCGCGGTACGGGCTCGTCACTTTCCTCCAGAGAGGAGAACTGCTGATTGCAGTGTTGATGCCGAGACATAAAGTGGACCGTGGGAAGCATCGAATTGGCGGACGTGGGACATGGCGAATTCGAGGGCGCAACAACGGAAGACGACTCGAAGTTGTCGACTGTCGGGGAAGGTTTTTCAAAGTTTGGACGTCCCTCCACTCACATTGATGCCGTTCCATTTTCTGCTGGGCGAATATGCCCTTACCAGGCTCTGGCGACTGAGGCCCATGTGATTCGTCCTCAGTTGGCGCTCCCGAAGCGGCCGGAGGCGAAATTGCCAATCCAGGAGTGCCGCTGGAGTAACTTCGGGAGCGTTTTCCGATCAAATCCCGCTCACTTTGGACGGCTAAATCGGAAAGAACGGGTCGACCCTACATGGATACTGACTGCATCAATCCCCTCACCCACCGTCCACCTTCATCCCGAACTGAATGCATCTCGCGTAACGACAGGCGCGACAAACGGCACGGTTGTCTGTGTATTGCTTTTACCGGCTTAATTTCCAATACTTACGTTTGTCTATTTGGCAATTTGAACTGAAGCGACATGTGTATTTATAGCCGCGTCGGATTGTCCTCCGGAAGAAGCCTTGGAAGAGGGGGGGGGGCTCATTATTTGTTTTTTGGTGACAAACGCAAATTAATCAAGAAAATTAAACTTTTAAGCCCACCCATGCAAATTTTGGAGATGACGTAACAAAAAAGCACCGATCACTCGCTCACCTTTGCATCCGTTGCATGCCACCTTAACCCACAAAACACTTAGGCTGTTCCCACAAAAAAATTGTTCACCGATCCGTAGTGTCTGCCGGTGGCTACATCACCGCAAACAGTGCAAGTCAACTGAGCTCCTCCTCCCCCAGTCATTGAAGAAGTACCGGCGACAGACGCAGGAGGCAGCTGATCGGAGGAGGCCAGCTGCTGCTGATGTTCCTCCATCGAAAGACAATGAGAGGAAATGACGTTACTGGCAGAGACTGCGGTGGGGAGGAAGGGACGATTGGGAGTGGAGTGGTTGCGCTAGGCGACTTTCGGGAAGGAATCGATCACTTTGGGTCGAGCGGATGGAGGAATTGGACATGGCCGAATGGCGAGCTGTTCTGAACTGCTCCACAGGCTCAGTCATTTCTTGTTTGAGTCCAAAATGAAGCGGGTGATGGATGCTGAGCCGTTGCTGGACCATCTGTCGATAGTGAGAAGAGAATGTTGGGGAAGCGGGCAGGTGTTGAGCATCGAAATGGACGACAAACTCACAACGTGCCTGAGGGCTGAGCAAATTGCAAAATATGCCCTGTTGGTGGCTTAGCTAAAACAAATTGAGACGAGCGGAGATTACGGAGGACACTCGCAAATCCCTCGCTGACCGAAGGGTCCTTTCTTTCCTTGCATATTAATTACGCGACACCTCATTAGTCACCCAAAAAGGAAATTGGCAAGCGCTTTAATCGACAAAAAGCGCTTCCTTGCCAAGAGCATGGCATAAAGTGCAAGTATAAGAAGTGAACAGCGTAATGGCACAATGCCACAATTACTCAATTCACGGACGGATGAATGATAAACAAACACCGGAGGTGGGGGGCGGCAAACAGCCTTTAAAAGAGCCATAATTGGAATTAATGAGCACATTTTGTTGTAAACACTGTGCTGATTGGTGTAAAAGCCTTTAATCAGTTTGGAAAATGCGCGTCCACAGAAAGAGTTTTGTTATAACTTTTTGTTTATTTGTTCAAACTAGGGTAGGACGGGACCGGGACCAGTACTGAAATGGTCAATTTTTCAAATTTTGGTCCCGGTTTTTCAAAATTCCTTTAAAATCCCACTATTTTTTTTCTTGTTTTTGTCCAGTAGTCCCGGTTTTTTTGACCGGGACCAAATTTAGTCCCGGTCCCGGTTTTTCCAAAAGTCCCGGTCCCGTCCTACCCTAGTTCAAACCAAACATTCTTGGTATCATTTGAAAGCACCATGTCTGTAGATTCTATAATGGAAAAGAGCTAAGCGATTCGACTTAAACAAAGGAAGTTATGAGTCACCGCGCCAAACTGTCACGAAAAATGGCAATTTTCACACGTTTTAAGCTATAACTTTTTTTCGAAAAGACGAATCGGTTAGCTTTAGCTTGATCAAAGGTTCAGCATTCTGAGAGCTTTTGTATGATACCGATTTTATTTGGTTTGCTTTCTTAATAACTATGTTATGACTTATCGCGCCGAACTGAGCGGATCCGGCTTTTCTGTATTATTCAAGAATTGACAATCCAAGACAAAAAGGAAATATGTAAAAGCACGCGTAATAAATTAAAAGAGCATTCAAAGGACTGTTTGCTTAAGGCCAACGATCCGAGTATTGTGCGTATTATAAGCAGTGCAAAACGAATGGATTAAAAGAGGCAAAGGGAAAAAGAGAGTAATAAATTGATTAAATAAAATAAAGTAATGTTGAAGGTGTACATAATATATAAATAAATAAAATGAGAGGGGGATGAAATGTCACCGACAAACGGGGAAATTGGTGCATTCGGCAGCGCCGGGGGCCGGTGGGGCACGTGCTTTCGAAAGGTCGGGGAAAGAAAGGAGGAAGGGCTGTTGAGGAGGGGGGAAGGGAGGGAAAGGGGCGTTTGCTTCCCAACCTATCCACCCACTCCATCCTCTTTTTCTCTCTTTCTCTCTCCCTCCTCCTCCTTCTCTCCCTCCTTCCTTCTCTCTCTCCTCTTTCTTTCTCTCTTCCTCCTCCTTCTCTCTCTCCCTCCTCTCTCTCTCTGGCTCTCCTCTACTCTCTTTCTCTCTCTCTCTCTCCCTCCTCTCTCTCTCTGGCTCTCCTCTACTCTCTTTCTTTCTCTCTCTCCCTCCTCTCTCTCTCTGGCTCTCCTCTACTCTCTTTCTCTCTCTCTCTCCCTCCCCTCTTTCCCTCCTCCTCCTTCTCTCCCTCCTCCTCCTTCTCTCTCTCCTCCTCCTTCTCTCTCTCCTCTTTCTTTCTCTCTCCCTCCTCCTCTCTCTCCCTCCTCTTCCTTCTCTCGCTCTCCTCTACTCTCTTTCTCTCTCTCTCTCTTCCTCCTCCTTCTCTCTCTCCCTCCTCTCTCTCTCTCTCTGGCTCTCCTCTACTCTCTTTCTCTCTCTCTCTCTCCCTCCCTCCTCTCTCTCTCTGGCTCTCCTCTACTCTCTTTCTTTCTCTCTCTCCCTCCTCTCTCTCTCTGGCTCTCCTCTACTCTCTTTCTCTCTCTCTCTCCCTCCCCTCTTTCCCTCCTCCTCCTTCTCTCCCTCCTCCTCCTTCTCTCTCTCCTCCTCCTTCTCTCTCTCCTCTTTCTTTCTCTCTCCCTCCTCCTCTCTCTCCCTCCTCTTCCTTCTCTCGCTCTCCTCTACTCTCTTTCTCTCTCTCTCTCTTCCTCCTCCTTCTCTCTCTCCCTCCTCTCTCTCTCTCTCTGGCTCTCCTCTACTCTCTTTCTTTCTCTCTCTCCCTCCTCTCTCTCTCTGTCTCCTCTACTCTCTTTCTCTCTCTCTCTCCCTCCCCTCTTTCCCTCCTCCTCCTTCTCTCCCTCCTCCTCCTTCTCTCCCTCCTCTTTCTCTCTGGCTCTCCTCTACTCTCTTTCTCTCTCTCTCTCCCTCTCCCTCCTCTTTCTCTGAAAAGAATCAGAAAAGGTGGTGGGGTTAGGGCAGCTGGAAAGAACGTGGGGGGGGGGGGGGGATTGCTGGAGTGAGTGATGCAAAAGTACAAATATACCCAGCCCTCTCCTCACACAAAGTCAGCAGCTTATTCATTTACTGCTTGAATGGGTGTGTAAATGGGCGGGAGGACCCTAACGGAAAGTGCGCTCGGTTAATTAATTCGTCGATTATCTAAAATTAATTTGATAAACCCCTCAAGCGCTAAAGAGAATTGGTTAAAATATTATTGCTCTTCTCGCTTAAACCGGTTTAGTCGGTTAACCGCCGCGTAATTCATATTTAATTTTTGGGGAATGAGTAGCTTTTCAGCGAACGAAAAAGCATCGCCGGAGGCTAAAGGCGCAGCTGTCGGAATTTAACAAAGGGAAATAAGTGAATTGGAGAGGATAAGTCATGGCCGTTAGTGCAGAGTTCGCCCGCCCGTCCGAGGCAATTTCTCTCATCAAAATGAGCATAAACCTGAGAATTTCCCATTTAATGGCGGGGGGGGGGTGTCAACTCATCACACATTCTAAGAGTATGTAATGCAAAATATATAATAAAACGTGGGAATGCCCCCCCCCCTCCGGTTGACCCCCCCCCCCCCCCCCACAAATCGATGTTAACCGTCAAACATTCTTCACCCCTCCCTCCCTTCCTTAAACCTCCGCGCAGTCTCTCCTCCACTCACTTTGCAAAACAAAAACAAACGATAAATGGGGGGGGGGGAGTGACACCCCCCCCCCCCCACAAAACCATTCATTCACATGCATAAAAAGATGTTTTCACGTGATTTCACATTTCTGGCAACGAATTAATGATAAAAAGTGGGGGGAGCAGGAAAATAGTTAGTGAAGATTAGTCGTCATGAGTTGCTAAGTGAAGTGAAGATGAGAGGAGTTGAGAGTTGAGGGGGGGGGGGGGGGTCCATCCACAAAAGATAACAACAGAAGAGAGAGAGAAGTGCGCGCGCAGCCGTGCCTTCACAAACTATCGGCACTTTCGAGGCTTAGAAAATTTGGGTTTGGAATTCCATGCCAGAGTGTAAAATTGCATTTGTTGGCATCATATTGCTCACCAATAAAAAGACAAAAATCGGACACGTAAGGGGAGAGAATGTTTCGTTATTTCCCTTTTGGCTTCTATTATTTGTCCTTTTGGTTCCTCCGTTCATTCATATTGGTCGTTGTTTTGGACATTTTTTTGCAAGATAAAATGAAGTGGACAGAGCACAGCAGGGAAAGGAATTGGGGGGGGGGGGGACTGATAATTGCTGTGATAATGAAAGTAAGCAGACAAATTAGGCCTAACAAACATTGCCAGCAACGGCGAAAAGGGAAGGCAAAGTTTTTGAGGGGGGGGGGGGGTGGCAGAGGAAAATGGAAAGACACCGACTCTAATGAGTGTCTAAGAGGATCATTTATTCTCCAAAGAATGAATCTTTTTTCGCCCGTTCAATAAATGAATTGACACACGTGAAAATGAATCAGAAGAAGGCGTACGCGAGCGATGATCAGATCTAATTGATTCTGATCTAAACATTGGCAGTGAACAATTCAATATTCATAACATCAGCAGCAGCAGCAGCAGGAGGAAGGGGCGCTCGCTGAATGGAAAAGAATGTATGTAGTAATTTTGTTGTTTGGCATTTTCTCTGTTGACATTCTCATTTAAAATTGCTTCTCACATTGGCATTCTGTTAGGATTTTTTGTCTCCCCAAAATTGAAGTGCAAAAACGCGAACGGGCAAATTCCTACCCCCCATCCCGGTTCTATTATTCGGACCCAACAGCAATATTTTTATTTACTATTGGAGGTGGAGGGAGGCGCTCGCTGAATGGAAGAGAAGGGGAGGGGAGGGGAGGTGAGTGGGGGGGAGGGGGGGGGGAAGGGAAGGAGGGGGGGGAGGAGGGGAGGGGGGGGGGAGAGGAGGGGAGAGGGGGGGGGGGAGGGGAGGGGGGGGGAAGGGAAGGGAGGGGGGGGGCGGATGATGGCCACTTTTCTTCATTCCTCCCTCCGTCAATTGCAATTTCATTTCTGCATTAACTATTTGGAGGTTAAAAACTAAGTCAAGCCTTTCATTCCATCATTATCCTTTGCTTGGACTAAATGCTTTACATTTTTTGAACCAATTAACTAATTGGGTAGCCTCGTCTGTCCTTTCTTTTCGATCCATTCGCCGCCGATAGTTTCTGCCTGAAGCGATGGCGACACCTCAACAACAGTTGGATGGCCGCCGTCTCGGCTTCGGCATCGACAGAGGCGGCACTTTTACTGACATATTCGTGGCATATCCGGATGGTCGAACCGGAACTTTCAAACTCCTTTCGGTTGATCGTCTGAACTATTCGGACGCGCCAACGGAGGCCATTCGAAGAGTGCTCAGCGATTACACTGGACACGAGTTGACCCGGGGCGAACCCATCCCAACCGGTGAAGGCTTATCACTTATACCGACAGACTTGGTTAAATCAGTCTGGTCTGATCAGATCACATTGCTTGGATTCGAATGGGCACAACCGTCGCCACAAACGCACTTTTGGAGAGAAATGGGGAGCCAATGGCGCTGTTAGTCACCAGAGGGTTCAAAGTTTGTTTTCTGGGTGGGGGGGGGGGGTAATTACTGTCCCAGGCACGGATCAGTCAAGGATCTACTGCACATCGGAAACCAATCTCGGCCGAACATTTTCGACTTCGATATTCAAGTCCCGGAGACACTTTATGAAGAAGTAGTGGAGGTGGACGAGAGAGTCGTTTTGGAAGACCCCAGCTGCAAAATGGACATCTCGGGCAGAAATGTGCGCGCTCAAAACGGTCAATTGGTACGGACGGGAAGGAATGAATTTGTGAAGAATGAATGTTTTCCCCTCAGGTGATAGTCGAGAAAGAGTTGGATGACGAGGGCATTTCCCATTCCCTCCGCCCAATTTTCGCCCGGGGGATTCGCTCTTTGGCCGTTCTTCTGCTCCACTCGTATATGTGCGTGCGTTCGGTGGTGTTTTTGTGGAGGAAAGTTTCTTCTCACAAATCAGTTATCCGGATCACGAAGAAGCGATTGGTCGGATAGCCGAACAGATCGGCTTCACCAATGTGTCTCTCTCCAGCCGAGTCGTGCCGATGATCAAAGCAGTCCCGCGCGGCTTTACGAGTATAAATCGAATATTTGATTTGCCGATGATGTGTTATTATATGGAAGGTTGCGCCGATGCATATTTAACACCGATCATCCAAAAGTACATCAGCTGCTTCCGGGCTGGCTTTACCGGGGCTCTATCGGACGTTCAACTCGAATTTATGCAATCCGACGGAGGACTTTGCCCGGTCGAGAAGTAATAAATGTGCTTGCCGTCCTTCTAGGCTGTCATTTCCTTCTTCAGCTTCATTGGAAGCCGTGCCATTTTAAGTGGCCCGGCTGGCGGTGTGGTGGGCGTTTCGCTCACTGCGTTCGATACTGAGAGGCCGGTGCCTGTGATTGGCTTCGACATGGGCGGCACGTCCACAGACGTTTCCCGATATGCCGGCCAATTTGCCCATGCGGTCGATTCGGTCACTGCGGGCATTACCATCCAAGCGCCACAGCTGGAAATGTACAATAACGGACGGCCCCTTGGGGGTGTTTAATCGATTAAACTTAAACGGATAAACCCTTCCCCCCTCCCGCCGACCGGCACCTTTCGTTTCAGTCTCGTAATTTTAACTTTTAGAAACACAGTCGCAGCGGGGGGCGGGTCGCGGCTGTTCTTCCGCGATGGACTTTTTATAGTTGGACCCGAATCTGCGGGTTGGGGAGTTTTCAGGGTTAAATAGACAGCCATGGCATTCTTTCAACTTTGAGGATCGCACCCGGGCCCCGTTTGTTATCGGAAGGGCGGATTCTTGACAGTGACTGATGCCAATTTGGTGCTTGGCCGCATTTTGCCGCAATTCTTTCCCCACATTTTTGGCAAGGACGAATGCCAAACATTGGACAAGTGCATTTTCGTGATATTATAAGTGTCCACTCGCAATTATGAATGATTCGATTTTGAAATGGCTTTTAGGGAAGCATCGATGAAAGCATTTGAGGAGCTGACGGGAGAGATCAACGCACAGCTGAAGCAGAAAGGACGGAGCCGCATTTCGATGGCCGAGGCCGCGTTGGGCTTCATCCAAGTGGCCAATGAGACAATGAGCAGGCCCATCCGACGCCTCACCGAAGTTGGGACGGGCCACGGAGGTCAAATTGACTCTTCCGTTAAGGCCAAAGGTTTCGACACCTCCCAACACTTGCTGAGCTGCTTCGGCGGGGCGGGGGGACAGCATGCATGTGCAATTGCAAGGGCACTTGGTTGGTGCAGTGGGCCGGGCCGGCCGGGGGGGGCAAAAAAGGAAGGACGTTGGATAAGACCCAAACAACGAACAATCCAAGGCATTCGCCGTGTTATGGTCCATCGTCACGCTGGTGTGCTGTCCGCGTACGGTTTGATGTTGGCGGATGTGGTCAACGAGCAGCAGGAAGCCTATATGAAGGCGTTGAATGGTGTGGCGTCGAATAATTGATGGAAATTTGTTGAAAAACAGATGAGAACTTCGTCGAAATTCGGGACCGATTTGTACATCTGGAAGAGAGTTGTCGGCAAAACCTTCTCTCCCAGGGATTCTCTCCCGTGGACATCCGCTTCAAAAGGGTCCTTCATCTTCGCTACGACCGCACGGACTGTTTGCTGATGTGCTCGCCCACAGAGAAAACCGGGGGAAATTGTGTGGAGGATTTCACTGTCACATTTGAAGAGCAATACCAACGCGAATTCGGGTTCACTGTGCCCGGAAGGGCAGTGATCGCGGACGACATCAGGTGATCAGAGAAGAGAGAAGGAGTGATAGTGATCTGATAAACTTGGAGATTTTGGGTGAGTTCAGAGTTCGTGCCGTTGGCCGAAGGTATCTGTTGAAAGCGGACAGTGAACGGGGGCAAAGGGCTGACGAACCGGCGCCCCGAAAGTCGATCACCAAATGCACATTTCCGGTCGGTTTTGTGTCCTTTTATAATTTGAGATCTTACAAACACTTTAATTATTCCATTAAAATCCGATCGCATTCCAAGGAAGGCGAATTGGACACCGAAGTGTTCGACCTCTCCGAATTGAGTTACGGCCACGAAATAGTCGGCCCTGCCGTTGTAATCGACAAGAACTGGTTGGTCAATCAGTTTGGCCTCCTCTTATACCTCCTTCCGCCCACCCTAAAGCACCGTTCTCATTGAACCAAACTGTCGCGCGGAGATAACCCCCGAGGGCAATTTGTTAATCCATCTTCTGGACGTTGCTGGGGGCGGTGTGAGCGCCGAGTTGGACCCCATTCAACTTTCCATCTTTTCTCATCGCTTTATGTCCATCGCGGAACAGATGGGCTCGGTAATATTCCATTTGGTAACCTTTTCTGACAGATTCACTTGCCTAAGGTCAGGTCCTGCAGCGTTCCGCCATTTCCACTAATATCAAAGAGCGTTTGGACTTTTCGTGCGCTCTGTTCGGGCCCGACGGGGGTCTGGTCGCAAATGCCCCGCATATTCCAGTCCATCTTGGCGGAATGCAGGCGGCCGTTAAATTTCAGATCGATCACATCGGATTGCCCAATTTCCGTACTGGCGATGTGATTCTGTCGAACACCCCCCGGGCCGGCGGTTCCCACCTCCCCGACCTGACTTTGATCACACCCGTCTTCTTCTCTGATCAGAGTGCTGTCCCCGACTTTTTCGTCGCTAATCGGGGCCATCATTCGGACATTGGAGGCCTCGTTCCTGGCTCAATGCCTCCACACTCCACAACTCTGGCCCAAGAGGGAGCAGCATTTCATAGCTTTAAAATAGTCGACGGCGGTTTGTTCAAAGAGACGGAGCTCGTGGAGCAGTTGATGGCTCCTCAAAAAGTGCCGGGGTGTTCGGGCACTCGAAATCTGCGAGACAATTTGGCCGATTTGAATGCGCAAATAGCAGCCAATCAAAAGGGCATCGGCCTATTGCAGGAACTCGTCCGCGAATATTCTCTCCCCGTGGTCAAAGCGTACATGGCACATATTCAAAGGAACGCTGTCGATGCGGTGAGGCAAATGCTGAAGAAAGTGGCGGCGGAGGAAAGAAGCCATCAGAAGGGTCCAAAGATTTTGAAGGCGCAAGACTGGATGGACGACGGGACGGAGCTTAGATTGGCGGTCGAGATTGATGAAAAGACGGTCAGTGAGAGAGAGACAAATGCCTTTTTCCAAAAGCAGCCATTGGAACCCGCCCTTGTAGTTCGATTATGTCCCCTATTCGCGAATCTCCCCCCCCCCCCCCCCCTCCCCAGGGCGATGCGTTGTTCGACTTCACCGGCACCGGTCTGCAGGTCCACTCCAGCTGCAACGCTCCCCCGGCCGTCCTGATGGCCGCCGTCATCTACTGTCTTCGCTGTTTGGTCGGTCGGGACATTCCCCTCAACCAGGGCTGTCTGGAGCCGGTCAAAGTCTACGTTCCCTCCGGCACCATCCTCAGCCCTTCGGAGGATGCCGCGGTGGTCGGCGGCAATGTCCTCACGTCCCAACGCCTTTGCGATGTTATTTTGCGCGCTTTCAACGCGGTGGCAGCCTCTCAGGGGTGCATGAACAACGTTCGACCTTCGCTTTTGTGTCGGGAATTTCTCAAATTTTCTCGACAGGTCACCTTTGGGGATGCTCAATTCGGCTATTATGAAACGGTTGGCGGAGGTGCAGGGGCAGGCCCCGGATTCAATGGGCGCTCGGGCATCCACTCTCACATGACAAACACGAGGATAACGGACGTGGAAGTGTTGGAGCGTCGTTATCCGGTCATCGTCCGCAAGTTCACCCTCCGCGAGGGGTCCGGAGGCGACGGAGAGTTCCGTGGAGGCGACGGCATTTCGCGCCATTTACAATTCCGAAGGCCCGTCCAACTGTCGCTGCTCACCGAAAGGCGCGTGTTCGCCCCCTACGGACTGAACGGCGGGGAACCGGCCAAGAGGGGAAAGAACACGTTGTGTCGCCGGAGGGGAGAGACCCGGGTGAACCTGGGGGCCAAGAACAGTGCGCAAGTGGAAGCGGGGGTGAGTCGGAAAGTCAAGCAGCAGTTGAACTCATTCAAACGATTTGTTAAGGGCTGTCGCTCGAAATAGAAATTTAACCTCGAAACGGTCAAAAATTTGAATATTTGTTAGTAAAAAAAAATCTTTGTAATCAAGAAATATGATAAAATATAAGCAACAGTCTTGCTAAATCACTTGAAGCGCGAGAAATTCTGAATTTTCCGAATTTCGCTATACTTTCAATTTAAATGGATCCAAAAGAAAAAGGTCAATTTCTTAGCAAGAAGCGTTTTATGGATGAGCTGAATTTGCTTTGGCTGCCTTAAGGATGTTTTGGAGCTGGAGACGCCGGGTGGCGGCGGCTTTGGAGAGCGAAAATAAACCATCGGAGGCACAGAGAACGCGACCCGAAGCGAGTGACAGCTATTTTATTTTATTCAGCCGTTTTTTTTTCTTTAGATTTTTTTAAAAATAAAACAAATCAATCGCGTCGTTGATGACTTTAAAATATTCATAAAATTCTCGACCACAAAAAAAATCTTTTTACTTTTTGTCGAACAACAACATTTGTGCTCCTTTTTTTGATCAACGACTTTTTTCAATAATCTTCGATGTCCTCCTCTTCCTCCTCCTCCGACTCATCAAAATCCTCCACGAACTGCCGCTGCTTCTCCCGTTCCAATTCGTACTCGACCTCCTCCTCCTCGTCGTCTTCCTCTCCCACTCTCTCCACCGCCCTGTCGATGGCCTTGTCGCTGAATTTGTACATCGTCCCATAGGTGCCCTTCTTCAGTCTTTGCAGCAGTTCCCTCTCAATTGCGTTGTCCAATTTTGCGGCGGCCAATGCCTTTTCCTCCCTCCGTCGTTCTCTCCGTTCGACTTTCCTCTGAACGACCCATTCATTTTTGGTTGAAAGAAACAAATCGAAGTTTCGTCACCTGTAACGGGATGATCTTTGGACTGCGCCCTTTTAGTTCCATCTTCCGCATTCTAATCAGACATTGGTGGTGGCGAACCAAACGCGACTTGCACTTTTTTCGGATGTATTCGCTCCAATGCAATAAATTCGTACTGATCTGCTCGACCGCTTTGGCCAAATTACGGTGGAGTTTAACTTTCTCCCAAAGTTTGCCCGGATAATGGCTCCGCTCGGCTACTTTCATGTAAAGAAAGCACATTCCTGGACAAAACACACAAATTCAAAATAATTGATGAACATGCATCTCCAAAAATCGGTTTTTTCCATTCACAAAAATATCCCCCCTCCCTTTGACAGAATGTATTCAGTTTGTCGGCTTGTGGTGGGTTTGGAGAAAATATTGTCTCTATCAGAAAAATCGCTTAAGGGACTAACTCCCCCCAAAACAGACCATTTTCCTCCCGAACGGTCGCGTATTGACTATTGGCCAGTGGGCAGGACGCCCGATTGCACAGTCCGGTCAAATTGTATTCGTGGCGACAAAACTTCTTGGCTTTCGTTCTGATAACCAAAACTAAAATAAACCACAACCCCCCCCCCCATTCATTTCTCACAGAATTTTGTAGGAGCAGTGGCTTTTGTTCAGCTGATTCCACACAATGTCATCCGACTGCATTTTGGCGGCTAATCAAAAAATTATGAGAAACAAAAAATGGGAAATTTATTATTATTTAAAAAGAATTGCCGACATAACAAACAGAAAACATTTTAAAAAATTTAATCACACATCACTTTTATCCGACAAATAAAGAAAAAACACTAAAGAAACATTTATCGTCGCTTCCATTCTGAGACATATTTGTGAAAGTCGAAGGTGTCGTCAAAAGTATCCTGAAACAAATAATTTCTTAACTTATGATGTGCGTTTTTTAATCACCGATAAATTCGCAGTAAAACCCCCCCCCCACGAAAAAGTACGCTCTTTCTGACAGTTTATTTTCAATTCATAGGTGTGGCTTTCGATCGCGACCTAATTCGAGAATATGTCACTATTCGTGCATTTATACTTCCGCCGTTCTCCCCACCGGTAAGCCGTGCTTTCTCACTCACCTCAACGACTTTCCTGACGGCTGTCTTCCGTTCGGCAATTCGCATCCGCTGCTCGTCATCACTGAGGGTCCGCAAGTCAGCCGGCAGCTTGAGGATTTCCCTGGGCTCATCACAACGCCCAAAAATTAACGATCCATCGGACCGCAAAATCCTAAAATTCCAGGAATTCATGACGAAAAGATAAACGGAACCAACCTCACTTTGTACAGCCTAACGAACTCCTTCCGTCTGATCTTTCCCAAACATGCTCTCCACGCGGTCATAGATAATCAATTTAAATTACTTTGAATGTGCCGAATATCATCAACAATTATTAATAATAAAAATAGTTTGAGGAACAAAAACCCTCACGGCCCAAAAAAAGAATCGCAAATTTATGCCTTTGTAGCCAAAAAAAAGTATTTCCACATGCAACAATTCCCAACAAAAGCTACAAAACAAAGCGTTTCCCGTGTCTACCGTCTGGTCAAAAATGTTAGTAACAAACAAAAACAATCGAAAAATCGGATGATTGGTTGGCGCACTGGATCTTCATACAATATTAATCACCTTCGCTTTAGAATATATCGCCGAACATCAACAAGCCCGCCCATTCCATAAGAACGAATCCGTTCATTGGCTGTAACCAATTTTATCCGCAATCTAAGGTTGGTAAATGCATAATCCGGCCATTTTAGGCTAACCGACCCCTTTTGTCAGTGTTTCGATAGCTCTCAGCCTCTGTTCCTGTGCTTCCAGCTTTTTGGCCAGGTCCGCATTCTCCGCCCTGACTTTTGCGAGTTCACGGCAGAGATCCGTCGAATTTTGCTGACACTCTGTGGCAAAATTCAAATTGTTCGCGCCTTAAATTATTGCTTCACACCTGCCGAAAGCCCGTGTGAAGTGCCAAGGGCTTCTTCCACAGTTTTCTTGGCCTGTCCAATCACTTCTTGCAATTTGCTGCTTTTGTTGTTGCACTCTTTGTCTTTGTTTTGCTTCTGATTGTCAGCAGCAGACGAAAATTGCCCTAAATTTTTATACGTAACAAAAAAAATAAACCCACCCACCCGTTCTTACCATCCGTCCTCTTCCCACTCTTCAGTTTTTGTTGGTGGTGTTCAACATTCGTGGAATGGTCCTTGTCACTTCGAATTAATTCCGGTTTAATGGCTGTGTACAAAGTTTTGTCCTTGTAGAAAAGCTGATCGGCTGCCTTTATTACCTAATAGAACCATAAGTGAGGTTTTCTGAACTAAAAAACTATGTTGAATCCGATTCTGAACAAAGTTTTGTTAAAATAAGCCATGTAAATCCAATAATTCAAAATAAAAATTGGTTAGCCACCCTGTATATATTTCTGAGTTACCAAGGTTTGAAAAATTGATTATTATTAAAATTGCCTGTATGATTTCGAAGTTTGAGTTAACGACTTCAATGCCAAATCCTTTTGCCACACTCTGATTTGTGCCGTCTGCTGACATTAGTTGAGAAAAAATGGTTTTGCGTTGAAATTGCCTTTTGGAATTCAGTGTGAGAAATAAACTATTCAGATTTAAAAAAAGGAGAGAGAGAACGAGCGATATGGCCGGGAGCGGGTCCATAAACCATTTATGGAAAAAACGATTTAATTCTGAGCCCGGTAAAAAACAGGAGCGGGATTCCCGCCTTTATCCCACTCCCGTAAAAATCTCGTTGTAACGGGAGTCCCGCGGGAGACAAATAGAGACCAATCTCTGTTGGGTCCCACCCAACTCATCCATACCCAACTCATCCATGGTAAAAGGACGACTCGTTCCCGGCCAACTCGTTCACCCCCAACTCGTTCACCACCCCCGACTCGTTCACTTTTACCCAACTCGTTCACTTTTACCCAACTCGTTCACTTTTACCCAACTCGTTCACTTTTACCCAACTCGTTCACTTTTACCCAACTCGTTCACTTTTACCCAACTCGTTCTCTTTTACCCAACTCGTTCACTTTTACCCAACTCGTTCCCTTTACCCCGACTTTAAAAAAATTAATTTGTTTTCCAAAGTCGATAAAAAGGTCTTTTTAGGGGTATACCGGCTCGTAGAATCCGATTCTGACCTTCGTTTTCATCATTTCTGAACCCCTAACCCAAATTTGAACAATTGGTCGAACAAAAAATTTTTTTTTCAAAAATTTTTTGTTTTTGTTTTTAGATCGTTAAGAGATACAAAATGGATCTAAGGATTATCGGGAGAGTAAACGAGTATGCTTTTTGGACATTTTTGTTACAGAAATCAATTTTGAATAAAAAATTTTTTTCTAAAAATTTTTCGATTTCGGCTTTGGGGTTCGGAACTGGAGCAAAATAGTAACCCTAGAACCCCCCAAACCCCTAGTAATAACTTTTAAACGACTTTAAAAAAAAATTTTTTTTTGAAAAAAAATTTTATTTTCGAAAAATTGTTCGAATTCGGGTTAGGGGTCCGACATACGCAACAAAGGAGCTTGGCTTCGTGTTTTCCCACTAATTTTGAAGAATTTTTAGGGGGTTTAAAGCCTTTTTTATAGAGGGGAACGAGTTGGGTAAAAGTGAACGAGTTGGGTAAAAGTGAACGAGTTGGGTAAAAGTGAACGAGTCGGGGGTGGTGAACGAGTTGGGGGTGAACGAGTTGGCCGGGAACGAGTCGGGGTCCGTCCCTCATCCATACCCATCTCATCCATATCCAACTCATCCATTGAGCATAATTCGCTTCAACCTTAACCGATTTAGAAAGTCTTAACGCCATTCGATAGATCTCGAACAGTTGAAGCTAACATTAAGTTAAAGCTTTGCGATTGGACAAGTTTCAAAAAAGTTATGGCCACAAAACCGCCCAAAAATCGAAATTTTTAAATTTTATCAAGTTTTCTGGCCATAACTTTTTTGAAACTTGTCCAATCGCAAAGCTTTAACTTAATGTTAGCTTCAACTGTTCGAGATCTATCGAATGGCGTTAAGACTTTCTAAATCGGTTAAGGTTGAAGCGAGTTATGCTCAATGGATGAGTTGGATATGGATGAGATGGGTATGGATGAGTTGGGTATGGATGAGTTGGGTTTACCCCATCTCTGTTTACCCCCGGACCTTCACAAAACTATAAAAATGGCTTACAAACTTGTTACCAGAAATCTTAATGAAGCCCATAGTGAACAGAATCAAAAAGAAAGTGAACATTTTTATGGGGTAATTTTTTTGAAATTTTAAGGGTTTTTGTAATAAAAAGTGGTCCAAAAATTTAAATTTTAATGTTTGATTCGCCAAGGAATTTTCCGGAAGCGGAAGCTCGACCCTGGAAAGAGGGCGCCATGTCATTTGGGCACGAGTCATTTGGGCACATTTGGGCACTAATTCCGGATTTTTTTAAAATATACATTACGAAATAGGGTAATACTGTGGGACGGAGGACGATTCGTTCCCGGCCGATTCGTTCACCCCCGATTCGTTCCCCTTTTCAACAGTTTTTTCGTTATAACTTCTTTCAAAGTTAACCAAATCAAACATTTTCGATATCATTCGAAAGCTTGCAGTTAGTAGAAGCTTTCAAAAACAAAAGCTAAGCGATTGGCCAAATCTCAAAAAAGTTATGGCCAGAAAACGTTTTTTTGGCCATACTTGGCCATAACTTTTTTGAGGTTTGGCCAATGGCTTAGCTTTTGCTTGCTAATAGCTTCTCCTGCTCCTAAGCTTTCGAATAATACTAGATTGATTCGGTTAGCTTTGAAAGAAGTTATAACGAAAAAACTGTTGAAAAGGGGAACGAATCGGGGGTGAACGAATTACCAATACTGTGGTTTGTGGGGCTCCCTGTTTTGAAAAAAATTTTTTTTCCAAGTCGATAAAAAAGTGTTTCTAGGGGTGTATTCGGTGGTGTAAAATCCGAATCTGACTCCCGTTTCGACCAAATGCGAACCCGAATTCGAACAAATTTGGAAAGTTTAGATCTTTCGCTTTCAGGGTTCGCATTTGGTCGAAACGGGAGTCAGATTCGGATTTTACACCACCTGAATACCCCTAGAAACACTTTTATCGACTTTGAAAAAAAAAATTCTTTTCAAAACAGGGAGCCCCACAAACCACAGTATTACCCTATTTCGTAATGTATTAAAAAATCCGGAATTAGTGCCCAAACTCGTGCCCAAATGACCGGCTCCGGGAAAGACTGGGGGTCGTTTCGGCGCCGGGTACGTTTCGGCGCCAAATAAAATAATGTGAAAAATATGTAGTAAAGCCTTTGAATTTTCTTGTCTTTTTTTTAAGCAAAAAATATACCCTATTCTCAGCCTATAATTTTTACAACATGGAGCAGATGTATTATACTCCAGATCCAGGATTTTTTGGTCCAGTGTCGAAATCAACCGAAATTCATCAGTGTCGAAATCATAGGAAAACAGTGAAAAAAAAGCAAAATATAGTAGTTCAGCTGGGTCCTATGATCAACATTTACCTTTTTTATTATAAATTAATCGTTTTTTAATTTAGAACATAAAAATGTTGACTTTGGAATTTCTTTGTGGAATTTCGAACCCGAATTCGAAAAATAGAAGATTTTATGTGGGGGTAATAATATAACTTAAAAGATTAATTCTGTTCGGACATTTCGCACATTAGTGAAAAAACGGACGTTTCACACATAAATTCCACATTTAATAAAAGCTTAGAAGTATTTTAGATTGATGGATTATTTGAAAATAAGCCAAAGTTGAATAATCTGGTTAAATTGCACTCAAAAATTCAATAAATTATTAAAACAAACTCAAAAAACACAAATGTCAACGCATTTTGGCCAACTTTTGGTAGCTCATAACTTTCTTCATAGTGGTTTCCGGCACAAACTTTTTGCGGATTCTTACTCAGCTCGACGAGAGGAATCGATTGGTAGTATTTAATCGAATCTGAATCATTCAATGTGCGAGCGATGTGCGAAATGTCCAATGTGCCAAATGTCCGTGTGCCAAATGGCCGATAGCCTTATAAACACTTGTCAGTATGAGAAAGTTATAAATTGGTGGAAAACCCGGAGGGGCAAAGATTACGTTACAGTTAAAGTATCCCAATGGACGGTCGGTCAGTGCTGTGTTGTACGCCTCCTTACAAATTAGCGGTTTTAATTTGTGGCTATTCATCCCTCACTATCAGCCCGATCCGCCTTAAATAGCTGTTGAGTAAATTGAGAGGAGAATTGGGAGGGCGACCGAAACACCAAAAATCCATCCCCGCCGGCAATTCCCCGTTTCCATCCTCCCTTTGTTGTACATACATATTTATGACATCCAAAATTATTTTATCGACATCATTTCGGTTACTTTCTTTCCCAATCGCATTCTGGCCTCCATTCCGGGTCGAACCTCGTCTTGTTGTCCAAATTCTCCATTTGGCACTCGAGGATCTTCTTGAGGTTCACCAGGCAAGGCTAAACAGATAAGTAAATGCCGATTAAACACTTTAATTACCTGATATGAGAATATGCTCTGCATATCACAAGTTGGACTGAACGAGTCAAGTTTAATTTTAAATATTTAGCACTTTAATTTATACACGTCGCCCTTGCAAAAGCTCAAACATTCATCCTCAACTCCTTAAAAGGAAACTTTTATATTTTCTCATAATTTGTGATTAACACAAAACCTTTGCCTCGGCAACACTTTGTGTTGTCGTTGGCATCTTAATCGGCAAATGTTAAAAGTATTGGGGGATTGGGAGGGGGGGGGGGGGGGGGGGGGACCTCCTGCGCAATACGCCCAAGTGGTCAACTGCGAAACGCACTTCAGCCCGAGGCCACTTCCCAACTGGTGAACAAAAGGGTACCGCATTAATTACTTAAGCACAACCACCGGAAGGAAACCTCATTAACGCTGGTGTTATAGCCACAGAGGGGAAGACAAAAATTCATGTCACGGTCTCCGACCTTAAAATACGGAATTAAATTCATTTGCTTTCATTGGAGGAAATTGCCGTTCTGCAACAATTTTGAATTCGCCTGTGGTGGGCACTTTCACAGGAACATTTGCATTGTTTGGCGAGCAATTTGGTCTAATGTTAGGCAATTGAATTGATCAAAAACATTGGCTGTTTTTTTGCCTTCACTGATTTTCCAAAGCAATTGCCCAACAGCGCCGTTGCGTAACAGAATTCCTTCTCATCCGGACAAAGTTCCACCAATTCTTCGGGAGTTAGTTGTCGGTTGGCCGCAAATGCCATTTGGACGTTGGCACAAATTATTAGCAGAAGAAATACCGTAGCCAAAAAGCCCAGGGCAAATATCCTTAGGCAAACAAACGAAACGCATTTGGAAAGAATTAATTGCGCTTTTTGGCTGGACCCGAGTCGAACACTCAACACTATGTGATCCTGCTACTCCTTCAACTCCTCCGTCAACCAACCTGTACGAATTGTACCGGGCTGACTTTTTCATTTGGTGCTGCTCCATCAACAAATCCGTGCCGGGACTGTACGTTCTCGTGCTTATGTTGTTGCCAGCTTCATTCTTTGGCTCAACAGTCACTATCATTCCCAGTCTTAACAAACAAACTTTTGCAAATTAATGGGTTTTCCAACCCAAAAAGCAAGTGGGGTAATTATTTATCCCATAAAAACGTTTTTAGAGGGCTTTTGCCAATGGGCGATTTCATTCCCTACCCAAAATCACAAATATGCATATAATATTATTCTAAATGTGCGCGACCTTTGGGGCTGGCTGATCAGACACAAATTTGAGGGGGGGGGGGGGAATGTCCGCCCAAATGAACTCATTCGGAGGGGAGGAGAAATATGTCGGAGACTAATCTCCGCATCAATCTTTAGGCTTCGCGAACAAAACGCTTCCCGGGAAAGCTATTGACATTATCGGAAAGAATCACTCGTCGGAAAAAGGAGTAATGACCATGCTGAATTAAAAAGCACCGGAATTTATGGCAGTTTGAGATGTACCACCTGATCGATCTAACTAATTAACACAATTTGCAGGTGTTGAAATAAAAAGGACTTTTCGGTAATGACCCGCCGAATGCCGAAACAAGACAATCATTTAGTAAAATGCCACTTTTCTTTACAATATGTAGAATTGATCTATCGTGTTTTGGAACCGAATTACACGCAATTGCTTCTTTTCCTCACTTTTCAGCATTTTGTTTTGATTTGCCGAATCGTTAAAGTTGTTGTCGAAGGCGGTCCCCAGCATAGCATAACTTCGTTTAGCTCATTTTGTTGTCGACTAAATGTACATATTTTTCTGACTTATTTTTATGTTCAATTGCACTCTTCGACTGATGTCATCGAAATTGGCGTATTCTTCGAGGAAAATGATGGGAAATTCGGAGACTTTGGGAAAATTGGGAGGGGTAGGAGGCGAATGAATATTTCGTCTTTCTGTCTTTTCCGTTGTGTGCCCACTTCAGGTAACCTCCCCCTCCCCCCCCCCCCGGCATTTTGTTTTTAGACCTTTTTCGATTAGCGACGATTCCATCTTTGTTTCTTCCGCCGATTCAATTGACTCATTCCGGCGAGCCTTAAGCTACGTATAATTTGCTGGAGGCGCCAAATCCTTCGATTTAATTGATTTGTGCCAAACAAAACACTTGCTGTTATGCAATTGATAATCAGTGCTTTAATATGCATCACAAGCAGAATTCTTATCGCTTTCCCCGCAATTTGCTCACCCAAAAGTCGCAGTCATTTCCATTCCGTTCGTTCCCTTAACTGGGAATGGATTCCCTTACGCAATTCTTTGCTTATTTTTCTCCATTTGGCGGCACTTTCACTAAGTCGTCCACAAAGTCCAAAAAGGAAGAGCAATTTAAGCAACAGAACTTCCGACGGGGCGAAGGTGGACAAAACGGGGCGGTGCCGCCGGGAAGAGGCGGCGAAATGGCGGTGGACAAGGCCAAATTAGTGGCAAAACGAGCAACAATGTTAAGGTGTGTTGGTTCATCAACTGCTAAATCAATTTGACGCTTCTTCCATTCCAGCAGCAAATGCCAAACATTTTATGCCGACGACCCCCTCCTGGTCGCCCGCGCTTCGATGCAATTCGTTTTTGACGAAAACGGAAGGCGCTTTCTGGACTGCATCTCCAACGTGCAACGTAATTTTGGAAACTATTTCAGTCCAATTCCATACTCACCATCATCCAACAGATGTTGGACATTGCCATCCGCGAGTGGTTGAGGCCGTCCATTCCCAGCTGAGCCTTTCCACTTGCAACATTCGGTAACTGCCCCGAAAGTCACTTTCCTTGCCATGACAAGCTAAGGTTCCTCTCCCCAATTCTGACTGACCTTGCCGAATCGCTGCTGCAAACTTTTCCCTCCCAATTGGACACCGTTCTCTTTTGTAATTCCGGGTCAGAAGCCAATGATTTGGCCCTGCAATTGGCTAGGGATTGGACCGGGGCGAAGGATGTCATTGTGTTGGAGAACGCTTACCACGGCCACCTGACAACGGCGGTTGGTGGGGGGCATTGGCATTTGTCGGGGACAGACGACGGCTTTCAGATGCAAATGAGCCCCTACAAGTTTGACCGAGGCTCCAACATCAAACAGCCCAAATGGGTTCACGTGGTGGGCACTTTTAAACGCAAATTCCCCAAAGGATCGGGGGCTTAAATATTCAAAAAGGGGCGCACCAAAGTTTTTTAATTTAAATTTTAGGGACCAGCGCCAGATTTATACCGTGGAAAATATCGTCACGCGGACGAAGACTTTGGAGATAAGAGTGAATTAAGCAGAAAATATGTGGAGGACATACGACGGATTTTGGAACGGGCGAAGGCGAAAGGGCGAAGAGTGGCGGCATTCATTGCAGAAGCACTGCAGAGTTGTGGGGGACAGGTGTTGCCCCCGAGGGGTTACTTCCGGCAAGTGGCTGAGGTGGTGCGTGCCCATGGAGGAGTGGTCATTGTGGACGAAGTACAGACCGGGTTTGGTCGAGTGGGCGACACATTCTGGGCCCACCAACTGGACGGAGAAGGCAAGGGATGTACAATTTTGTCGCCTTTTGGTGATGAACCAATGGAAGGAAGCCATTTTTAGACGGAGAGTTCGTCCCCGACATTGTCACGATGGGCAAATCAATGGGAAATGGTGCTCTAAGGCTAACGGAGAATGAATCTGGTGGGAATCATTCCATTTAGGCTATCCGATCGCAGCCGTCGTGACGTGCAAAGAGATCGCCGACAAACATTGCGGCGCCGTTAGCTATTTCAATACGGTGGGTCGGGTGGATAACAATTAAATTTAAACGAATAAAAATTGCCGTTTCAGTACGGCGGCAATCCAGGTGGACTTTTCTGGTGGATTTAAATCACCAAAGCCATAAATTAAGCATCGTGTGCCGCGGCGCTTTCGGTGCTCAGAGTGATCCGGGAGGAAAACTTGTTGGGGCATTGTCAAAATATGGGCGAATTGTTTCGGAAAGAGCTGAACGGACTAAAGGAACGGCACAAAAGCGTTGGGGACGTGAGGGGCGCGGGAATGTTTTGGGGCGTCGATTTGGTGAAGAGTCGCTGCACGAGGGAGCCCAACTCGGAATTGGCCCATAAACTAATACTAAAGCTAAAGCGGGAGGACGGCGTCCTTCTGAGCATAGACGGACCCTACGGAAACATTCTGAAGTAGGCAAAAGGAGAGGAGGGGGGGGGGGCTCGTACGGTTGAGAGGGAGACAAACACCCAGGGCGGCGCAGTTTAACCACGTCTCCGCTTTTCCCATTAATATCATTCATTGGTGGGGATAAAAACTAATTGATTAATTCCGAAAACTAAAATAATCATCTATGAAAAAATTGCTGAAATTGAAAGAGTACACAAAATTCATTCACTTTTCCAATCCCGCATGAGGTTTAGTATTCGATTGGGAGTGGCAGCACGGGGAAGGAGTTGCAAAACAAAAATTCTCTAAATGTTTAATTAAATGGCGACATTCAGATTCAAACCACCACTTTGTTTCGGAGTGACTGACTTAAGAGAGGCGATTAATGCGCTTGACAAAGCATTGGGCGAATTATCAAACGATGATGTCTGAATTTATGCAATTGTCCCGTTAAAACTCTCAACAAAAAATAAATTAAGGAAATTATCATTAAAATGAAGGTGTCAGTCATATCAGGCCATTCAAATCGTATCCAGCGGGGGTGCCGCGGATCCAGGGTCTAAACCTTTGTTTCGCCCCTTTTTTGTGATTTCTGGGCATGCGTATGAATGAACAGCACGACATAACCAACCATACCTTTGCAAGGGGTCAGGCATGTAGCCAGAGGGGGGGGGGCAGGGGGAGGGGCATACCCCCCCTCCCGAAATGAAATTTGAGAAAAAAACCCATAGGAGGGACACTTTGTTTTGCACTTTTACAAATTTTTGACCTATTTTTTTTAACAAATTCACATCAAAAATTCAAATTTCTCGGCGGCGCCTATCGGACCGCCGCCACCCCTAAAAACCGATCATTTTCTGAAACACCCCTAAGAATCGACTTTTTGCCTCCCCCCCCCTCACCCGAAAAAAACCCTGGCTATGTGCCTGCAAGGGGTGGTCACGGCCCTCCCGCGCCGTAAATGGGCCTAATTGTACGTCGTATGGGCCTCCGATTGGCCACCCCTTGTAAAGGTATGAACATAACTCGTAGAAAGTGCCAAAGAGAGTGATGGGTATCACCGAAAATAAAACATAGCAAATAAATAAATACAAAACAAAAAAATTCACGACTGGACCTGTGTATGGGCGGATAAGTTTGATTGTTGGATTTGGGAACAATTAAAAAGAAAGAATAAATGGGCGAAAAGACCATCACAAATCGATCACATTATGCTGGAATAAATGTAAAGTTAGCGGAATGTTAAGTGAAATAAGCATTTAATTCTTTTTTCCAAACGCTGTTGATTCCTCTTTTTGTACGTCTTGGTCTCGTTGGCCAACGACAGTGTCCAATCGAATCGACAGCAGCCCAATGGTCAACGGTTACACCCGAATAAAAAGCCCACCCAAAATCACAGTCCTTTGTTCTTGGCGGCCGCCTTTTTCTCCCACCCCTCCATCACATTCTCGTCCACTTTGGCCCATTCCCACTTCTGCGTGCTCTTCTCAAAGTTGCAAGGGTTCATGAACACTTCTCCAGTGGACGGGTCGCAGTCCATGCACTGGTTGGAGACTTTGTGGTATAGTTGTTTGGACTTTGGACGGTATTTGAAGTGCTGAAGGACAGAATGAGCGGTCGAATAAACATGTCGTCTCACTTGATTTCCGCCCATCCCATGGCATGCAAAAAGCACAACCGGTGTCTTTAGCAACGATTTGGACACGTCGAAGCACATAGTCCGACCTTTGGGTCTAATATCCTCCCAAAAAGACAGACGAAACTCCTAAAAGAGGAGAATAATTCTCACAAACAGAAAATTACGCGTCTCCTAATCAGAAAATTAGCCCAAATGTGTCTTCTAGAAAATAGACAAGAATGAGTACCTGTTCTCCTCCCGAAGCCGAATCTTCACTTTTGCACTTTCTGAGCTGAAGTTTTTCGTCCGTTCCTTTAAAGCCGGAGTCAACACAATTTTGTGCCGCCACGTTTTTCAACTCGCCTAAAATCGGAAGGGTCGCTGCGTTTTGGTTGTTTCCGATACCGACCTTTGGCACCGTCGGGTGGTTCGATTGCCGGGTAAAAACGGTCCTGATCAAATGCAACTTCTTTCATGAACCAATCAAACGATTTGCACTTCAGTCGCTCTCTGACGGCCTTTTGGCGGTCCATGATGCCTAAATGGAGAGTGCTCTTGCCAATTTCGCTCCCTTCTGACCGGCATCCACTGTCCTCAGTGCCGGCCTCCGCTTGTACAGATGTTCAGCGTACTGAAATTCGCTTGAATCGACAAGAGAACTCAAAATGCCGTACTTCGTCCATCCAGACTTCGGCCACCCGTCGGTAATTGCGGGAAATAAAATCGCCAACGCCGGGATTGCTTAAAGCAGTGTAAATGCACTTCCCGGGATTTTACTCACCCAAACGGAATATATTTGCAGCGATAAATATGGCCGACCCGGGAACACGGGGCGTCCACCAATTGGCCATGACATTGCCAAACCTTTGAGGTGTGCAAACACAACTATATAAGGCATTATGAATCACCTTGAAGCTCAATTCGTATTGCTCCCCTCCCCAAATGTCCAACCCCTCATCATATCCTTAACATTTTGAAAGAATAATAAAATGAATATTATTGCATTAAAATTACCGCCCAATTCCCAAAACCATTTTGTACTGATAGCAAAATATCCACCGGCCATCACCGGACTTTTGAACGGTTTTGTCGGCGTTTGTTTGTCCTCTTCAGTGAGAGGAAGTCGTTTGTAGTTGAACTCCCAATCAAAAGAGCCTAAAATGCAAAAATGGGAAGAGTAATTTAAAAACAAATGATCGCACCTCGTGCTCCCTCATCTTGAGCCTTATATTCGTAAGTATCACAATCGATCACGTCCACAAACGGGCACACCACCGTCCGGTAATCTTGTGAAAATAAATAGGTGACAAAACACCCGAAAAATTTATACATTTTTTCAATTCCTCCACTTTTGCTATTTCTTGTTCATAAAATAACACATTTTTGTGGTGCTTACCCAAAGCGATGGGCTCCACCAGTGGAGGCAACCAGTTGTAATTCGCTTCGGAGTGCGAGTCCAAAAACACCAACACTTCTCCAGTCGCTTTTCTGGCACCGATGGCTCTGGCTCGGATCAGTCCTTCCCTTTTTCTAATGTTATTTATGTGAAATTGAGTTTTAGTCGTGGTTTCCTCACGTAGTCCTAACAATTTTTACGATTTGGTCGAGACCATTACTCTTCCAATGTTGCTCAAATGGTTCTTTCAGGTCGGCTTTTGAACTTGCGTCATCGACAAAAATTATTTCCTTCAGTATGCTTTTTGGTGATCTCCGAATAATCGAATAGCCACTTCTCAACAGAGTGGAAAAATGCTAAAATGATTGTTGCAATAATAATTAAACTGTTGTCGACTTCGTCATGGTATGGCAAAATGACAGAGACAGAAGGCAGCCGCTCGAGGTAAATGACCGACTTGCAGCCGGGGTGCCGAATGTCCTTCACGCTTCGGTCGAGTGCAATCCGGTCACTGACGTAAGCGTTGTAGCCGTTTGCTCGGTAAAGCTCGCCCTTTGGAATAAGCCGTCAGAGTTCAGAAACAATCCAAAATAAAACAAAGAAACCATAATGTGTCCCAATGTTTCGTTTCCCTCCGTTTTTACTGAAACTGCCATTCCCTGCTCTCCATTCCCCTCGCGTTTCTGATCACTGTCATAAGCGTCTTTGTCCTGCCAGTCTTTCTTCCCCAAGTTTCTATAAAAGACAAAAGGATCCTTCCCATCGTCGATTTCTATTGAATGCCGGTCATCTGCAATTGCTTCGCCTTTGAATTCAAATATTTACTCCAGCTCACCAGTTCCGGCGCTTTCTCGCCTAATTACAACATTCTGATAAAAGCACATCAAGAAAACAATAAACATAAAATATAAAATAATGTGCAGAAGTCGTTTTGGAACATAACGATTAATTAGGCGACGGGCTTTCATGTAAAAAGACGGTGAACGAACAACTCTGTAAAAAGAATGAATAATTTTATTCTTAAAGAACGAAGGGGGGAGGGGATTTCTTCTTTATATGGGTAGTTCTCAAAAAGAATCAATTAATAAAATTCCGAACCCGAAATCCTCAACTCCTTAAAGAAAACTTTTATATTTTCTCATAATTTGTGATTAACGAAAAACCTTTGCCTCGGCAATGTTGTCGTTGGCGTCTTAATCGGCGAAATAAACTGCAAAAAACAATTCCGGATTCTTATGAATTATTCGGACCGGTAACTGACAGACAAATAGTAGCGCATTCTCGTAGGACGATTAACGGTTATAAATGGAGTAATCAAACACCGACAAATTCTGTCTTTTAACCAGTTAAGTTCCGATAATTTAAGACCCAAACATTAAACAACAACTTTAGCACAAAAAACCAAAACCTTGATTTTCACAAGGATTCAAGTGCGTATTTCTTATCCAATTCATTCTCAGATTCGCCATTCTCTTCCTCCCGCTTTGTATTCTCTCCTTCCAGTGGTTCATCATCTGCGCATTCACTCACAACTTGTTCCTCACAATCATCCAAATCCCAGGCAGACAAATATTCTGGCATCGGTTTCGTAAACATTTTCGGATCGTAGACTACATCAGCTAAAATTAAATGATTATTGTTGATGAAAAGCACCAAGAAACGACTCAAAAATAAGCCGGACGACGGTGCGGGGACCAGACGCGCTTCATGAAATCTTACTGGGTCCGGGTCTCTGAGCAAAAACTCGTAAATCCTTCTTGGGTCACTTCCGCTTGTGTCACAAGCGATATTCACGATTAAGCTCACCATTCGTCGGATCTCAATTTAAAAGAAATTAATGCACGCGATCCGCAATTGCAGTGGGAGGGAAAGGCAAACTCCTTAATTCCAAGATTCCCACACATTAAAAGATTTTCATCCGATTCTCTTAAGCCGGTTCAAACTTTCTATTGATAGAGGACATATCGTCACCGGTCCACCTGTTGCCTCATAAAGCCGTGGGCAATAAAATTCAGATTGTAGAATTGGGCTTCATCATCAGCAAAATGATAAGGCTCGCCTAAATGATGGAAGAATTCTCAGATCAAAAATTAGGTGCTAAACTCAGTTTTGGTTTGTGATTATACAATACAGCTATTGCAATTTATTTTGTTTAAAAAATTAAACTAAAACAAATAAATATAGAGAATAAAAACAATCTTTTTTTTTAATTCCGACGACGCCATCGTTCAGTTTTCTTTTCTTCTTACTGGAAATTCCTACCTTTTTCGATTTGCAGAAGCGACAGTTGGCGTCTTCTTGTCACCGATTTGTATTGCTTATCCATTTTTCTAAGGCGCAGTTGATGAAAATAAAAAGACGCGAAATTTTGTCCGGGTTTCATCAAAAGATCACACGCAATTTGAGCCCTTTCGACGCTAAAAGTTGGAGGAATGGTCCAACTGTAGTGATATTCGGCAATGTCGTCCAAAGAAGTTTTGTTTGGGATCAAATGGCACGCCTGCGTGAAGAAGCGATCCGGATAATTGCGGCTTTGTTCCGGCGAAAGGACGCGAAGGCGGTAGACATAACGTCCAAAATTGAAAGAATATAATTTCTGTTTCTTACAAACCAACCTATAAGCAACGTGATACGACGGGTGGAACCCCAAAGCTACCGGATGAATACGAAGCAACTCCACCGCGCCTGCATATCCGGCATTCTGAATTTGATCTAAATCCGAACAAATTCAAATTTCTGAGGTGGTGGTGGTTTTGGCGGTAAAGTCAAGAACATCTCAAAAACATTTGTTTTTCCTGATATTGTATATCAATCAACTACCCTCGTCGAGACAAATCGAATGGTATCATATGATTAGGAAACCACTTTGAAGCGGTTCAAATTTTGCAATACCATAGGGGAGACCCTTTTGAAAATATTTTTTATTTTAAAAATTGTCTGAAAATACATTATTGCACTGAAAACGAATTCGTCAATAGAAAATAAAATTTGATAAGCGGTTTTTGAAGCGGCTGAAATTTTTGAAAATTAAGGAAAAAACGATTTTTAACCAGAGGTTTAGTTTAAACTTTCGCAAATTGTAAATTTACCATTGAAATAATCAAGGAAATTTCTCCTCGTCAATTCAGACTGATCAAACCATTCGCATCCTTTGGGCAACCCAACCAGAATAGGTGAACGGATGGCGTGCACTTTTGCATCTGTTCTTTAAAAAACAGAGTGCGCGAATAATAAGTGTCATTACCTGCTGACTATGAATGTTTTGATTCGATCTGAATGCTCTCTTCCGAAGACCTTGTCAAGGCATGTTATGACAAGTTGAATGATACTCGGCCCTTTGAACGGATCGCCACCCTTTGCCATGGATGCAAACCTTGAGCCATCGTAGCGAAACCAGAAGAGAAACTTTCGCAAATTACCGCTTATAAAGTATTCTGTTCTTGAATTCATTCAATTTTCTGTTAATTTTTGCAAGTAATTTTAGGATCTTTTTTTAAATGGGCACAGAGAGGAGTCGATTGGTATTATGATTCGATGAAAACATTTTAGACCAATAAACGACAATTTAGCCGAATTTTGAATATAATTGCATTCAAAAATGGAATAAAAAATTTGCAATCAAAGTCACTACAAGCTGGATGCTCATATCTGCTCACTCTCAAGCTGTTCGTCATCACTCGGGCTCTTCCCCTCCTCACCTCTTCTCTGAAGCCTATCAAAATCCTTCTGATCGGTGCTCGCCTTCCGCTTCCAACAGCCTCCTTTCCTTGTTCTTTCTGTTTCTCTTCAACTCGTCATCGTTCCGTCCCATTCTCCCGTCGTCTTTTCCCTCTCTCCACTTCCCCCTGTCTTTCGTCCCTCTTTCTTCTCGCGCCCTCCTCTTTCAACGAACCCTCTCCCCTACACAAGCCCTCCCCTTGCTTCAAGTTCAACTTTTCTTCACCTCCACTCTCTTCTTGCCCACTTTCTCCCTTCCCATGCTCTTCCACGCCTCTCCTCCGATACTCTTTGGCGAGGAACAGTTCCAGTTCCTCGCCTTCTTCCTTGCACAATAAACTCAAATTGCGCCTCCACCTCCGTCTCTGAGTGATCAACAACATTTGCTGACCGTCAACCGATGGGTTAGCCTAAAAGGCGTACAACAAAACACAAATGGATCCACAAACTCAGTGTGCTCTGGCTGATCTTGATTGAAGACTGATTTCCCCCCCCCCCCCTCACTCACCCAATTGGTCATCTCTTCCTGTCGCTCGCCTGCCTCCGCCAGCTTCATTATCCCCCTGGGCGGCATCCCTTGGGAGACGACAGTCCTCAGCACAATGCTTCTCTTTGTCTTTGCCGGAGGCTGCTCGTCTGTGTCGCCGTTTTCATTCCCTTAAAACATTGCTAATTCACATGGCTGCGTCGAACCTTTCGAGTTCGAGATACCTAGAGGGAAAAGTGCCATAAAATGCCAAGAGGGAAGAGTGCCATAAAGGAAAATGCCAAAAGGGAAATGCAAAAAAGGGGAAAAGTACAAATGGGGAAATGCCAACAGGCAATGTGCCAAAAGGGAAAATGCCAAAGGAGAAATTCCCCCCCCCCCCCCCTCCCCAATATTCTTACCACCAAGAATAGGCGCTTTCATCGTTCCGATGGATTTCGCCGATCGGCTGATCGTGCCGGCTGTTGCCCCACCAAAGATTGACCCGCCGGCACTGCTTCCACTACCGCCAAAGCGGCGAGTTTCGCCCAAACAACAGGCAAGGCGGCGAAATTCCGTCAAAATTATGGTGAATAAAATTATAATTATAAAAAAAGCTTCTTTTACTCACTGTCATTCGAAAGTAACACAGAGGCTGACAGACGGAATGGACTCCGATCAAAATCTGATCAAAAAAGCGACTGCACGACAAAAGTGTTTTTGCTCACCTGAAGACACCATCGGATTAGCGTTGTCAGATGGGAAGTGGCGAGCAAATTGTTCAGATGGAGCAAAGCGACCATTTGGATGCCCGAATATGGGAACAGAAAAAGAATGTCCACGAAAAGGACGGTGCCAATAACAATCAAATATTTGTGACGGGACATCAGATGGGAACGCCACTTTCGGTGTGAGTTGCAACGACGGCTGAAAAAGATTTTTGCTACGTTTGTGTCAAGTTTTGTGTCGTCAATGTATTCAAACGGAACGGCTGAAGGTTTTTGCGGATAAAATATCTTGCCTTCTCCCAATTTCCGTCTCCGGATTGGCCTCACAATTGGGACAGCGTCCGCAATTTGTACGACTGCCCCGACTCTGCGGAGTCCCCGGAATTGATACTTTTTTGCTTAAACTGTCCATTCTGTTGCTGCTGCTTTGCACTTCCGTTGGCAGTTGTTCCCCTCCTCCGACGACGCCTTGACAGCCGCCCTTCTGCTGGTTGTGGTGATTTCTCTGCTGGTGGACCGAGCTGAACGCCACGCGAATGTTTTGAGCCCTTTTTTACCCCTTTGATTCGTACCGCTTGTGGTAAATGGACCCGCCGGCGGTTCTGTTCCGAGGCTTCTTCTGACTGCCCACGGCGGAATTCGTCAGCACGCGCCTCCGCCCATCGCCCCCGTGGCGTTGAAATTGTCGAATTGTTTTCAGAATCTTTCCATAGCAAATGAGAACAGTGAACAGACAAACATAGCACAACACAAATATCTGGAATGGATTCAAAACGTTTCACCATTTCCAAAAGTGCTGCTCCCAAACCATTAGCATGAACAACCCGTTGATGGAGAGACCGGCCATCTGTCGGCGTTGGACTCCGTTGGGACCCTTCGGGGGAAGTCCGTCTTCGTCCTCCTCCTCTCCATCTCCAGCTTTTCTCCATTCATTCTGTTCGAATGGTGATCCTGTCACACCCTTCGGAGGAAGTTCGTCTTCGTCCTCCTCCTCTCCATCTCCGGCTTTTCTCCATTCATTCTGTTCGAATGGTGGTGATACTGTCGCGTTCATTTCAACCAAAACGTTATGGACGGATTCGAGGAAATTGGCGAACACCGACCCAATGCCGAACAGCAGAGAGACAAACCAACTAAAGACCCTCCCCATTTATTCACTTCAATCAATTTGTGTGCCCCGTTTCGACCACATTGCGAGAACGAAGACAACGGTACGCCGGCAAAAATAGCGGCGATAATGAAGTGGGTATTTGATGACAATAAATTCGTTGGTTGTGAAGACGAGCAAGTTGAATATGGTGAGCAGGTTGCAGGACCGGAGGATGACCAGCGTGAACTGGTTGATCTGATTGGAGTGAACAGATTGGATCTAGTTGGAGTGAACAGATTGATCTGGTTGGAGTGAACAGATTGATCTAGTTGGAGTGAACTGGTTGATCTAGTTGGAGTGAACAGATTGATCTGGTTGGAGTGAACAGATTGATCTAGTTGGAGTGAACAGATTGATCTGATTGGAGTGAACAGATTGATCTGATTGGAGTGAACAGATTGATCTAGTTGGAGTGAACTGGTTGATCTGATTGGAGTGAACAGATTGATCTGATTGGAGTGAACAGATTGATCTAGTTGGAGTGAACTGATTGATCTGGTTGGAGTGAACAGATTAATCTAGTTGGAGTGAACTGGTTGATCTGATTGGAGTGAACAGATTGATCTGATTGGAGTGAACAGATTGATCTAGTTGGAGTGAACAGATTGATCTGATTGGAGTGAACAGATTGATCTGATTGGAGTGAACAGATTGATCTAGTTGGAGTGAACTGGTTGATCTGATTGGAGTGAACAGATTGATCTAGTTGGAGTGAACTGATTGATCTGGTTGGAGTGAACAGATTAATCTAGTTGGAGTGAACTGGTTGATCTGATTGGAGTGAACTGGTTGATCTGATTGGAGTGAACAGATTGATCTGATTGGAGTGAACTGATTGATCTAGTTGGAGTGAACAGATTGATCTGATTGGAGTGAACAGATTGATCTGATTGGAGTGAACAGATTGATCTAGTTGGAGTGAACTGGTTGATCTGATTGGAGTGAACAGATTGATCTGATTGGAGTGAACAGATTGATCTGATTGGAGTGAACAGATTGATCTGGTTGGAGTGAACAGATTAATCTAGTTGGAGTGAACTGGTTGATCTGATTGGAGTGAACAGATTGATCTGATTGGAGTGAACAGATTGATCTAGTTGGAGTGAACTGATTGATCTATTTGGAGTGAACAGATTGATCTGATTGGAGTGAACAGATTGATCTGATTGGAGTGAACAGATTGATCTAGTTGGAGTGAACTGATTGATCTAGTTGGAGTGAACAGATTGATCTGATTGGAGTGAACAGATTGATCTGATTGGAGTGAACAGATTGATCTGATTGGAGTGAACAGATTGATCTGGTTGAAGTGAACTGATTTGACCTTTAGAGCGAAAAGTCTGTCGTCAATTGATCGCATTGTGTGGATTAACAGGTGCGGCATTCCCCAGGCGATCAGACAGGCGCCCCTTATCAGATCAACAACGGCGCAGTGCAACACGAGCACATAGAATACGTTAACGAGCACGCGACGCCGGTTACGGAGCAAAGCCAAAATCACAAAGGCATTCAGCAAAATGCACAAGGCGCCCAAAACATCGCAGAACAGAACGGCGGCCATTTTTGCCTGGAGGCATTTTTTGAAAAATTTGTAAATTAAATAGGGAAGCTCAGAAAACAAACTCGGGGGATTTTAAATCTTCAAAAAGAAATGAACACAACGAACATCGTTGTGAGTGGATATTTGGAATGGTTCCGCCGTGGTCAGTTGCTTTTGGTCGGACTGTTTTTGCCAGCTCTGCTGGATAAACGGGTTGCTCAGCCTGTGAATGCTTCTTCTGTTCTGCCACCAGTCGTCCCCGCCTTCGGCTCCCCAACTTTCGGGCCCCACAAACACTTCCACGAATTTCTGATCCATTCACCTAAATTGAGTCACAACCTCTAAATTACTTTCCCGAAATCTTCTTGCAGACTCTTCTGGGCCCATTTTCTCGTTCGGTTAGCGAAAAGAACGTTATCGCTGTCTCGAGTAAAAGCGGCTTTTCATCTAAATTTTTAACATTTTTTCGGTCGGGACCCCAATTCTACATGATTGCCGCAATTTTTTTCCCAGAACTAAATTGAGATTTTTACAAATCTAACATTTTAAATTCAAAAATTTGAGTTGATAGATAAAAACAGGAATGAACTATTATCGGCGAGTCGAACCATCGGAGAGTCATTCGTCGGCGAGTTGACATGTACCCGGGGAGGGGGGGGGGGGGGGGGGGGGTATAAAGCATTGCAAGGAAAGGGTGGGGGCGTCCCAAGAGGAAGTTCAAAGAGGGGGGGGGGGTCGTGAGGACAACGAGAAAGGTTTGGTTAAAACCTCAGACTCCCCCCCCCCCCCCCCACTCTCATGGCCCCGAAAATGTCACGTCAAATGAGGGCCGGCCAATTGATGGACGGAAGGAAATACATAAGCAATGTGTTTGTTTAGACAATGTTTGTCTTATTTTGACGAATATTTAATAACGCAAATGGCGTTGGGGGCCTGGGGGCCTGGGGGCTTGGGGGCCTGGGGGCCTGGGGGCTTGGGGGGTTGGGGGCTTGGAGGCCTGGGGGCTTGGGGGGTTGGGGGCTTGGGGGCCTGGGGGCTTGGGGGGTTGGGGGCCTGCGGGCTTGGGGGGTTGGGGGCTTGGGGGCCTGGGGGCTTGGGGGCCTGGGGGCTTGGGGGCCTGGGGGCTTGGGGGCCTGGGGGCTTGGGGGCCTGGGGGCTTGGGGGGTTGGGGGCTTGGGGGCCTGGGGGCTTGGGGGGTTGGGGGCTTGGGGGCCTGGGGGCTTGGGGGGTTGGGGGCTTGGGGCCTGGGGGCTTGGGGGGTTGGGGGCCTGCGGGCTTGGGGGGTTGGGGGCTTGGGGGCCTGGGGGCTTGGGGGCCTGGGGGCTTGGGGGCCTGGGGGCTTGGGGGCCTGGGGGCTTGGGGGCTGGGGGCTTGGGGGCCTGGGGGCTTGGGGGGTTGGGGGCTTGGGGGCCTGGGGGCTTGGGGGGTTGGGGGCTTGGGGGCCTGGGGGCTTGGGGGGTTGGGGGCTTGGGGGCCTGGGGGCTTGGGGGGTTGGGGGCTTGGGGGCCTGGGGGCTTGGGGGGTTGGGGGCTTGGGGGCCTGGGAGCTTGGGGGGTTGGGGGCTTGGGGGGTTGGGAGTGGGAGAAGGAAATGGGGGTAATTGAACCATTCGTCACAAAACCCGAAAATCCGTCAGCTAATATAGGGTTGTGGTCGCGTAAGAAGGTGGGGGGGGGGCTAATGGAGGAGCCAAAATCCGTTGGATGAATGCGGTGCACCGCCAAGTCCATTGAATAAATTGGTCCGTTCCATTCATTTTAAGAGGATAATTGATTGTGGGGGGGGGGTGGGATTGGATGAGGATGAAATATGGAAATATGCAGATGAGTTGTGTGGGAAAGTGTGAGAGCATAAGAACATTTTTTTGGCTATTTGGAAACAAAACGAACTGAGCGCCGACGGGGGGAGGGGGGGGTGAAAGGGGGGGGGAGGGGTGGGGGAAAGGGGGGGGGGAAGGGGGGGAGGGAGGGGGGGTGAAAGGGGGGGGAGGGGGGGGGGGAAAGGGGGGGGAAGGGGGGGGGGAAAGAGGGGGGAGGGGGGGGGGAAGGGGGGGGGAGGGGGGGGGAAGGGGGGGGAAAGAGGGGGGAGAGAGGGAGGAAAGGGGGGGGAAGGGGAGGGAGGGGGGGGGGAAGGGGGGGGGGAGGGGGGGAAGGGGGGGGGGAAAGAGGGGGGAGGGAGGGAGGAAAGGGGGGGGGGGGAAGGGGGGGGGGAGGGGGAGGGGGGAGGGGGAAGGGGGGGGGGAGAGTGGGGGGGGGGACGGTAATTTTTGGCGCAACTTGGATTATCGGCTAAAGCTTTTCGTTCGATGCCCAAGGGCAAATTCAGCACTTTATTTTCTTACAATGGCTCAACACTTCCAATTAACAATGTACAAAGCGGAAGACGCAAAAAATCAGCGGATCCAATTGGATGAAATTTGCGACGTTTTTCTTTAAAACTCCGTCCGAATCATCGCTAAATTTGGTGGCCTCACCCGGGGGATGCTCAGAGGCAAAGTGCCAACTGAGGCCGCCGAATTTGTCAAAACTCCGTCTCCGTTGAATATATGCGGCACGGGCACAAAGTGTTCGCTGAATGAATTGAATTCGAATGATCGATCGGCCGGCGTTATTGAACAATTAATCGACCAATGCCTTCCAACATTTACCCCATCGGTCGTCGCTGCCGGCTGAATGATCGCGTTGAGGTGGTCGTTGCCGGTTCAGCGATCGTTTCACCCTTTGCTTCCCACCAACAGAGGGCACTCCCCGCAGGTGGGCCAACCAATCTCAAAGCATGTACCCTCTCCCGGCGGGTGCTCTTCCCCCTCCGGCGACGACAAACAAAGAGGACGAAAAGGATCAAAGAGATGAGAACGAAAGAAGAGGAGAGGAGGACGAGTGGAATGTTGGGGAAACGATGAGAACGGCCGCCGGAGGGGAAGTGTCCGGGGATCTGAAAGGCGTTCATAAATCTCCCGGCTCTCCGCTTTCCGCGAACCTTGGCATTATCAGCCATCGTCAACCCAAATCTATCCCTCAGCGCGTTTAATGCCCTTCTCTGCTCCTCGTTGCCCTTCTTGGCCGCTGTTCTCAGTTCGTTCAGCGCTCTTTCGGCCCCAATCGGTTGAAAAGTGCCTTTGGCCAAAAAATATGCACTCATCCGGCTGCAATTTCCTCCACACCGACTCAACTTTTGGTTAAGCACACGCCATTCGTGACCGATGGCAATGGAAAGCAATCTGAAGGGAAATGGCACAATGCGAGAACCAGAAAGGCCAAATACTGCTCGAGCAAGTCGCGTCCGTCATCCAAGAGTGTGGAATCGGCGCTAAAATTGAGTTGGGCAAGGTGAACGGAGGTGTCGAGAATTGAAATCTAATTTGTAAGTTGGAAATGGCATTTTGGTGGAAATGGGAGAATGGCACCGTAACGCTCGCTTGGTCCTCATGTTTTGCGCCAGAATCTTGAACACGCACTCGGAAAGTGAATCTGCACAGAAACTTTACATTAAAATGCTAACAGAAAAAACAGACGACGTTCTTTGAAAAGACATTGTCTCATCAAAATCATTTCGGATGGACAATTCCCCGTTGGTTTGGTTAAGACGAAACGGACTGACGGCGATTGGAATCGGCTTAAGGGATTCGGCGAAGACTGATCGGCGATTATTTTTGGAAATGCAATCGCTACTCACATCGACCTCCGTCTGGACCGTCCTTTCTCCCCACATGAATTTAAGTTGTCCCTTCTGCTGGTCTCCCTGGTCTGCATCGGTCGCTCTCAGTCGGACCAGAGCGTCCCCGGGTTTTACAGCCAAATCAATCAGCGGGGCGAAGAAATGACGACGAATAAAGCGGGGTGGATTGTCATTTACATCGGAGACGGAGATGGACAAGCGAAGAATTGACGATGATGGTGAGGGAGGTGTTGATGAAAGTGATGCCGCCGTGGAGAAGGACGGGGACGGGGAGAAGGACGGGGACGGGGAGAAGGACGGGGACGGGGAGAAGGACGAGGACGGGGAGAAGGACGGGGACCGGGAGAAGGACGGGGACGGGGAGAAGGACGGGGACGGGGAGAAGGACGGAAAGCAGCGTTGCCGCGTCCAGGGGCAATCCTCCGCCTCGATTTCCAAAGCATAGGACGATACGGTCTCGCGGTCGAGTGCTAAAGAATTGGCAAAAGTAAAGTGCCGTTGAATTGTCGAGACCCTTTAATAGGAACAATTCCGCCTTTTCGGGGTTTGGAATGGCGAATGTTTGTCCGAAAGAATTGACAAGTCGGTAGCAAATGGAGCGCCACTGATCAGTTCCGTCGGCATCGATCGCCGGGGGGAAGTGGACAATTGGAAGGGTTAAGTCGGGCTGAGAGTCCTCCCGGATGGTCTCAGTCTGCAATAATAAATGTGCCCGAATTGCAAAGATTGCATTCATTAAGCACCTGATTTGCTTGAGGGTCTTCGAATTGGGGGCAGTGGTCGTTGGAGTCCAAAACGTCCATTTGCAGAACAATTTGCTGACAGCCGCTTCTCCTCCCTGCGGTGGTAACACAAACAGACACTCCAACAGAAAAGAAACGTTCGCGTTCAAAGTCAAAAACGCGCGAACGATTGGCGAGGGACAATTTGCCAGAGTTCGGGTCGACGTAAAATTTGGCCCTGTCCTAAAAATGCGTTGCTTTGAGAACGTAACACCAAAGTGACAATTTGCTATTTCAATGGACGTTTAAATTGAAATAGTCTCATTTACGTTAAAGTCATTTTGCAGCGAAAAGGTCGGGGAAGCGAGTGGCGGGTAGTAGATGCTCACATTTGGCTGAAGAAGTACAGGCGGCAACGGCGCATTCTGCAAGCGGGGGAGACTCAAAAGGGACGGTCAAATGAAAACCTCGGGAAATGTGAGTCGGAGGAATCCCTCGGGGGGCCAATGGATTTGCAGACGCCACTCTCTGACGGGAAGACGGACACAGAGACTCCTCCCCAGTCGGGCCTTGCGGAAGCGGAACTCCAACCTGAAACACCTCTTCCCGCGCCCCTCCCCTCCGGCGCCTCCCCTTTCCGCACCGGCGCCTTGCCCTTCCCCTCCGGCGCCTCCCCTTTCCCCTCCGGCGTCTCCCCTTTCCCCTCTGGAGCCTCGCCCTTCCCCTCCGGCGCCTGCCCCTTCCGCTCCGGCGTCTCTCCTTTCCCCTCCGGCGCCTGCCCCTTCCGCTCCGGCGTCTCTCCTTTCCCCTCCGGCGCTTTGCCCTTCCGTTCCGGCGCCTCGCCCTTCCCCTCTGGCGCCTCCCCTTTCCGCACCGGCGCCTTGCCCTTCCCCTCCGGCGTTTCTCCTTTCCCCTCCGGCGCCTTGCCCTTCCGTTCCGGCGCCTCGCCCTTCCCCTCCGGCGCCTCCCCTTTCCGCCCCGGCGCCTCGCCCTTCCCCTCCGGCGCCTCCCCTTTCCGCCCCGGCGCCTCGCCCTTCCCCTCCGGCGCCTCCCCTTTCCGCCCCGGCGCCTCGCCCTTCCCCTCCGGCGCCTCCCCTTTCCGCTTCTTCCGCGTCGGCTTTCACCACCAATTGGCGTCCGCTCATCTTCACTCGCTCACCTCCTCTCATCACATGCGCATATTTATACAATTCTTCCGGCAGTGTCAACACGCGAACCCATCGTCCGGTGGCCATTTCCACGCGAATTTGCCCATTTGGCGGAATTTCTCTGTCCATCCATTCTTGAAACTGACTGATCATCGACCAAATCTGTACCCGAATGACTACCACCGGAAGATCATCCTCCACTCTCCGAACTTCCGCAACCATTTCCCCCCTTTTTTGAACTTCCAACGGGGCATTAACACGCACCGAACAGTTTGCCAACATTCGTAAGCCATTGGAATTGAGCATGACGAAATGAAAGGACTGATCAGAAGGAAGGGTAAGCCGAAGAAGTTCCAGCCCATCGGGGGCGTCCTCGCTGAGATTATTGACCACAAAAGTACGGAAGGCGGGAGGGGAACGAGGAGAGGAGGACGGAGGTGGTCGTCGTGAAGGCGATGAAAGTGGCGAATACGCTGTCGAAGGGGGGGAGGGGTGTAAAAAAGAGGGAGGGATTGATGGGACAAACCTTCCCGGCTCGTTTCCGTTGACATGGCGGTCACCTTCAGCGAGGAGTCCATGCCGTTATTGTCTTCTTCACCCGTTTCTTCCGTTTCCTCCCGTCCGACTCCCAATCCTTCCACTTTGTCTTCATTCGTGAGGCCTGCCTTCCAACCTCCATCATTTGCCCCCAACACAATCACTTCCAATTCGGCCACCGCTTCATTTGCCCTCGTCGTCAGTCCGGCTCCGTCCCTCGCCTTCACCCGCACTTTGGCCAAATCGCCTTTGGCCATTCGCTTGTTGAGACGAAGATTGGCTGAACATCGAGACCATTGGCACTGTTGGCTGTCCAGTGTAAACAGTTCAAATTCCTCCGTCCCATTTCCATTGGTCGTCCGGTCAAAAGAAAAGCGACAAATTCCACCAATCCCACCGTCCGGGTCGACCACCTCCAAGCGGTGTAAAAGAAGGCCTGGCGAAGAGTCCTGTGGAAGGGCGGAACTGAACACAACACTGACACTGGGAAAAGACTTCGGGGACGATCAGCTCGACGGGGAAAGGCCCCCCGAGGAAGCGGGGAGGGTTGTCGTTGACATCGACCAGCTCCACCTGGAGGGACGCGCGGTCGCCGGTGTCGTTTCTTTCGAACAGCAGCGAGAACGAGGGGGAAACAGGCGTAAGAGGTCCTTCGACTGTTGCGGCGAGCGGAAGCTGAACCGGCCGGGCCCGGACCCGAACAATTGGCCAATTTCTATCGATCATTTCCAACTTACGTCGGCTTCCAACTGTTTGTTCAGCATCAGAGTGAAGCAACTTTCATTTACAGGCACAACGCTGAACTGGTCGGCCAGCTCACCGTTTTCATTTCCACGACGGACCAAATGCATTTCAAATGGAATTGCCTTCTGCTGCCCGCCATTGTTCAGTTCGTCCTTCTCGGTCCCGTCGCATATTTTAACTTCCAATTCCTTCCCAACGGGCCAATCCTCGTCCAGAAAAAGAACACGAGGGTGGGCAACGAGTTGAGCATGAGACTGGTGGGCTGAGAGATTTGAGTGGGAGGGGGGATAAAGCATAAAGGGGGGGGGGGATAAAGCATAAAGGGGGGGGGGG
>JAEVLN010000044.1:88667-238378 GCA_018350325.1 Globodera rostochiensis
CCCCCCCCCCCCCATCGGCCGCCCACGTCCACCTTGGCAATTTGTGCGTTTTGTCCGAGTCGCCTTTGCTCAGCCCCCCGCTGCTCTCTGAACATTGCCAATTCCGCGTCCACTCGCGTCAGTTCCTCCTCGAGTTGGGCCCTCTTCGCTTCCATTTCCTCAAAAGTTGCCTATCCCTCCCCACATTCATCGCGTCCCAATTGTTTACTCGGCTTTTCGTCCCCAATTCCTCCCTAAGTGTCTCCGAATTGGCCATTCTTCCAATGGAGTCAATTTCCGTTTGTTTGGATCGCTTTGAGGCGAGTTCAGTGCGAAGCAAAGTCTCATTCTGGCCAAGGGTTATCAGCTCTTCCTGCAGTCGGACGTGCACTCAATAGAGCAAAGAATGGTTGCAGTCATTCATTCAATTTGCTCTCATCTGCTCACATTCTTGCAGTTCTGCCGCGCTGACCCCGGCACTTCCCAGTGCCAAAACGGACTCGTCCAATCCGCTAACATTGGTCATCACCATTTCCAAATGTCGGCAGTTTAGGGAAATCAGCTGCAATTGACGCACGATCTGTGCCGAAAGTGCTCTAATTTGCGACTCTCGCTGAGACTTGGACAGTTCGAAGCTCTCCTGACAAAAAAATGGCCAAATGAGGACAGAACCAGCAGAGGGGACGGACTAGGAAAGAGTCCATTTGGAGTTCCCGATTCTTCAGCTCCCTGAACTTCTCGCTCTTGTCCCCCGCCAGCAGTTCAAACTCGTTGTGGAACTCCTGAAGCTCCTCCTGCGACTGTGCCAAGCGTTCCTTCATCTCTTGCAGTCTCAAAACGGCCAAATCAATTGTGCCCTCCCCTCCCCCTGGACCACTGACTGCGTCTGCATGTGAGAAATTTCTTCGTTGTCGCGTTGGATGCGTTGTGCGAAGTGCTCCCGTTGCACCTCGGGGGTCTCCTCCGAGTTGAGCTCGGCCAGAATGGCCATTCTCCTCTCGCGCAGCTCCTGCAGCTGCTCCTCCAGCATCACTTAACTCTGGAGTCGTGTCCAACCCCACCCCCCCCCGTCACACTGGCTTGCTTCTTCAGCGGAGAGTTGACCAGTGCCAAGTCCATCTCCTCTTTTCGCCTGCACAGCTCCTCGAGCTCCGTCTGTCTCTTGGACAGGTCTCCGGCCAAAGTCTCGGCCTCTGCGCTGACCCTCTTGAACTCCTCCTTCACCTCCCGCTCCTCAAATGCGATGCCAACATTATGCCTCCGATTGCGTATCCATCAAGACCAACCATGTCACTCAGCTTCAACGTGTTCTCCGCTTTCATCCGCTCAATGCGTTGTTCCAGCTCGTGCATCGCTTCTTCCCTTACCTTCCTCTCCCGGAATAAGCCTTCCACCGTGGCAACCATTTCTGAATGGCCCATTTCATCATTTGGCCAAAGGGTCGAAATTTGCCCCGATTTATTCGATTCGCCTCCACAACTTCATTCTCCAGCATCCGCAGGTCGGAATTGGTGTTTTGGCGGCTAATTATCTGTCAGCAGAGCTTGTAATTGTTTACGCCAATATCGCTCCAAAAACAAAACCAAGTTGTAGTCCGCCAGTCCGCCCTGTAACTGCTTCAATTCGTTGGCTTGTTCTTCTGCTCTACGACCATTAAATAAGTCACAAATGCAATTTTTGTTACATTTTACACCTTTGTTCATATGCAAGCAAATTCTCTCGTCCCTTCTCCGCCTTTTGCAACTCGAGCCCGAGGGAAACGATCTCAGTCTCCAACGCGTTCAGTTGGTTGTTCAACAGACCAATGAAGTAACTTTTGTCCGCAACCATTCTGCCCCTCATAGCCGCTAATATGTAACAAATCAATCACTTCCCCCCCCCAATGACTAACTTCCCAACCGGCTGCCCATTCTCGACCCCTCATAGCCGCTAATATGTAACAAATCAATCACTTCCCCCCCCCCCAATGACTAACTTCCCAACCGGCTGCCCATTCTCGACCCCTCATAGCCGCTAATATGTAACAAATCAATCACTTCCCCCCCCCAATGACTAACTTCCCAACCGGCTGCCCATTCTCGACCCTCATAGCCGCTAATATGTAACAAATCAATCACTTCCCCCCCCCCAATGACTAACTTCCCAACCGGCTGCCCATTCTCGACCCCTCATAGCCGCTAATATGTAACAAATCAATCACTTCCCCCCCCCCCCCCCCCAATGACTAACTTCCCAACCGGCTGCCCATTCTCGACCCCTCATAGCCGCTAATATGTAACAAATCAATCACTTCCCCCCCCCCCCAATGACTAACTTCCCAACCGGCTGCCCATTCTCGACCCTCATAGCCGCTAATATGTAACAAATCAATCACTTCCCCCCCCCAATGACTAACTTCCCAACCGGCTGCCCATTCTCGACCCCTCATAGCCGCTAATATGTAACAAATCAATCACTTCCCCCCCCCCCCAATGACTAACTTCCCAACCGGCTGCCCATTCTCGACCCCTCATAGCCGCTAATATGTAACAAATCAATCACTTCCCCCCCCCCCCCAATGACTAACTTCCCCAACCGGCTGCCCATTCTCGACCCCTCATAGCCGCTAATATGTAACAAATCAATCACTTCCCCCCCCCCCAATGACTAACTTCCCAACCGGCTGCCCATTCTCGACCCCTCATAGCCGCTAATATGTAACAAATCAATCACTTCCCCCCCCCCCCCAATGACTAACTTCCCAACCGGCTGCCCATTCTCGACCCCTCATAGCCGCTAATATGTAACAAATCAATCACTTCCCCCCCCCCCCCAATGACTAACTTCCCAACCGGCTGCCCATTCTCGACCCCTCATAGCCGCTAATATGTAACAAATCAATCACTTCCCCCCCCCCCAATGACTAACTTCCCAACCGGCTGCCCATTCTCGACCCCTCATAGCCGCTAATATGTAACAAATCAATCACTTCCCCCCCCCCCAATGACTAACTTCCCAACCGGCTGCCCATTCTCGACCCCTCATAGCCGCTAATATGTAACAAATCAATCACTTCTCCCCCCCCCCCCCAATGACTAACTTCCCAACCGGCTGCCCATTCTCGACCCCTCATAGCCGCTAATATGTAACAAATCAATCACTTCTCCCCCCCCCCCCAATGACTAACTTCCCAACCGGCTGCCCATTCTCGACCCCTCATAGCCGCTAATATGTAACAAATCAATCACTTCTCCCCCCCCCCCCCCCCAATGACTAACTTCCCAACCGGCTGCCCATTCTCGACCCCTCATAGCCGCTAATATGTAACAAATCAATCACTTCCCCCCCCCCAATGACTAACTTCCCAACCGGCTGCCCATTCTCGACCCCTCATAGCCGCTAATATGTAACAAATCAATCACTTCCCCCCCCCCCAATGACTAACTTCCCAACCGGCTGCCCATTCTCGACCCCTCATAGCCGCTAATATGTAACAAATCAATCACTTCCCCCCCCCCCCCCAATGACTAACTTCCCAACCGGCTGCCCATTCTCGACCCCTCATAGCCGCTAATATGTAACAAATCAATCACTTCCCCCCCCCAATGACTAACTTCCCAACCGGCTGCCCATTCTCGACCCCTCATAGCCGCTAATATGTAACAAATCAATCACTTCCCCCCCCCCCCAATGACTAACTTCCCAACCGGCTGCCCATTCTCGACCCCTCATAGCCGCTAATATGTAACAAATCAATCACTTCCCCCCCCCAATGACTAACTTCCCAACCGGCTGCCCATTCTCGACCCCTCATAGCCGCTAATATGTAACAAATCAATCACTTCCCCCCCCCAATGACTAACTTTCCAACCGGCTGCCCATTCTCGACCCCTCATAGCCGCTAATATGTAACAAATCAATCACTTCCCCCCCCAATGACTAACTTTCCAACCGGCTGCCCATTCTCGACCCCTCATAGCCGCTAATATGTAACAAATCAATCACTTCCCCCCCCCCCCAATGACTAACTTCCCAACCGGCTGCCCATTCTCGACCCCTCATAGCCGCTAATATGTAACAAATCAATCACTTCCCCCCCCCCCAATGACTAACTTCCCAACCGGCTGCCCATTCTCGACCCCTCATAGCCGCTAATATGTAACAAATCAATCACTTCCCCCCCCCCAATGACTAACTTCCCAACCGGCTGCCCATTCTCGACCCCTCATAGCCGCTAATATGTAACAAATCAATCACTTCCCCCCCCCAATGACTAACTTCCCAACCGGCTGCCCATTCTCGACCCCTCATAGCCGCTAATATGTAACAAATCAATCACTTCCCCCCCCCCAATGACTAACTTCCCAACCGGCTGCCCATTCTCGACCCCTCATAGCCGCTAATATGTAACAAATCAATCACTTCCCCCCCCCCAATGACTAACTTCCCAACCGGCTGCCCATTCTCGACCCCTCATAGCCGCTAATATGTAACAAATCAATCACTTCTCCCCCCCCCCAATGACTAACTTCCCAACCGGCTGCCCATTCTCGACCCCTCATAGCCGCTAATATGTAACAAATCAATCACTTCTCCCCCCCCCCCAATGACTAACTTCCCAACCGGCTGCCCATTCTCGACCCCTCATAGCCGCTAATATGTAACAAATCAATCACTTCTCCCCCCCCCCCCCCAATGACTAACTTCCCAACCGGCTGCCCATTCTCGACCCCTCATAGCCGCTAATATGTAACAAATCAATCACTTCTCCCCCCCCCCCCCCCAATGACTAACTTCCCAACCGGCTGCCCATTCTCGACCCCTCATAGCCGCTAATATGTAACAAATCAATCACTTCTCCCCCCCCCAATGACTAACTTCCCAACCGGCTGCCCATTCTCGACCCCTCATAGCCGCTAATATGTAACAAATCAATCACTTCCCCCCCCCCAATGACTAACTTTCCAACCGGCTGCCCATTCTCGACCCCTCATAGCCGCTAATATGTAACAAATCAATCACTTCCCCCCCCCCAATGACTAACTTTCCCAACCGGCTGCCCATTCTCGACCCCTCATAGCCGCTAATATGTAACAAATCAATCACTTCCCCCCCCCCCCCAATGACTAACTTCCCAACCGGCTGCCCATTCTCGACCCCTCATAGCCGCTAATATGTAACAAATCAATCACTTCTCCCCCCCCCCCCCAATGACTAACTTCCCAACCGGCTGCCCATTCTCGACCCCTCATAGCCGCTAATATGTAACAAATCAATCACTTCTCCCCCCCCCCCCAATGACTAACTTCCCAACCGGCTGCCCATTCTCGACCCCTCATAGCCGCTAATATGTAACAAATCAATCACTTCTCCCCCCCCCCCCCCCCCAATGACTAACTTCCCAACCGGCTGCCCATTCTCGAGCCTGGAACTACCGCCTTTGCCCCACTGATCCCTTGCTGAGTGATCGGTCGTTGCTGCATCGAAGGACCCCCAACAGAAGGCACGGGCACCGACCCTCCAGCAGGAAACATTGCGTTGTGCCGCGATGCGGCCGAATGGAGCCCACGGCGACTCGAAGAGCGAAGAGAATCCTTACAAATTGGAAATTAGGGGAGGATTTAGTCAAAAAATGCTTTTACTGTTGCTGATTTGGGTAGCGGGGCGCCGTTTCCGTCGCTGGCGCCGACCGTTCCTTTGGGATAAATGACATTTTATCAGACATTATTTGACTTTTTAAGCTAATTTTTCTTAAAGTGCACTAAATTTTACCTGTCGCTGGCCTATGCCCTCCAGCGCCGATCATTTCGCCGCCGGCGAGTCCCATGCGACTCTTTGGGCGGTTGGCTGAGATTGGCGTTTGCTGCGGCAGTAGGGGACGCCCGGTGCTCGAGAGCGGTCGTTCAGAATCTGCAACATTTGTTCTGAAGTCGGCTCCGAAAGACTGGAAGGAAAATCCCCCGCGGGGATTCGCTCTTTTTGTTCATTGTTTTACTTCCCATAAGTCCGTCGTCCTCACATACTTCGTCCGGCCGTTTTTGGCCTTCGCACACTCGCAGTTCCGGGACGTTGTGGCTGTTGGCGAGTGGAGGGACGGGCGGAGGGGGGCCGCGTGTCCATAGGCCAATCGGTTGAGTGAAGGGAGCAATTACTGATTCCCGAAGATTCTAATTACCCTCGGGGGATTAAACGGGATGAATGAAATGGAAAAGAAAAGAGAGAGTGGAGGGGGGGGGGGGGTGCCGGGCCGACAATCAAAACCATTGGCATGGCAACAAAACATCAAATCAAAAATATAAATTTCAAGAAATCTTTTCGACTAAAAATTAAAATAAATTTATTGCAAACCAAAAGAATTATGTGCATACAGTCGAATAACAGGAATTAAACCTCAGAACTCATTGCTTTCATTAACCCCCCCCCCCGGGGAAATTTATATACCTAAATTTAAATAAGTTTTGGTGTTCGGAACCGTGCAATTGGAGGACGAAATATGTTTAATATATTTTTATTTGTATAAACAATTCGTTTTGAAGGCTCAGTTCGGGTACGGAGTTCGGAATTGGTCTAAAATTCGTATTGTACGGCCCCGAAAATCCTATAAAAGTCCCTTTTGTCAAATTTTAAAACTCAGTGACAAAATGATTGGCCGGCCACAATTTTCTCATATTCATTTTGTCGAATCTTTTTGTCCATTCAATCAAATGCAATCTTTTCCCCAAAACTTCTAATTGCCCTTTAATCCCCGTCAAAGTGTTAAGTGCCCTTCCTCAATTAATGATGTCGTCCGCGAGCTGATCGTCAACATTTATTTCATCGTTCAAAGATTCATAAATAGGAAATTCTTAGCAATGATCGAAAGCAAATAAATTATACAAAATCCAATATTTATTTGAAATAAAGCAAAAAGATTAATTGGGATTGTGAAGAGCGAGAAAGGAGGGGGGGGGGGGGGGGGACCCGCAGGTTTTAATGACCGATCGGGAGTGATCGGAATGATGGAAAGCAAAAAAGGGATTCGGAGAAAGAACAAATGGGATCAGCGAAAAGTAATTTAATGCCCAAAGGTATGTAATAAAGAACGAACATCAATTAGCATTAATTACACTTACAAATACATAAACTGATTCTATTGCAGAAAGTGAAAGCTCATTGGGTGCTTTGATTTGAACTAGGGTTCGGACGGGCGCCCGGTTCGGGCGGGCAACGGGCGGGCATTCGGCCGGGCGGGCGCCCGACTTGGAAATATTCGATCCGGGCTAAAGCCCGGTATTCGCCCGGCAAAGCCCGCCCGGACGAAAAACCAAAAAATATTCGCCCGGCAAAGCCCGCCCGGACAAAAAATCAAAAAAAGCCCGCCCGGCAAAGCCCGCCCGGCCCCTTTTAGGTAGCCCGGAAAAAAGCCCGCCCGGCCCCAAAAAACCGAATATTTTCCGAATATTTTTATGTCATTTTTGCATGTTCGTATTTTTAAATTAACTTCCAACAGGATGCCAAACTATTATAAATAAAAGCAATAAATACATCGCACAGTTATAGTACTATTATAAATGCAATTTATATTTGTTGATTTTCTTTTAATCATTTCTTAATTATGCCGAGAGGCGCCGTCGAGGAAATTTTAATTTTTGACTCTATTGTTAAGTTTGAAAATACGGTACTTTTTTAAAGGGTTTTAGGCAGGCGCATATGCAGGGAGTGGATGCCCCCTCCGAAATGTTTTTTGAGAACAAAACCATAGTAGGGAATCCATTTGCTTTGCAAATTTCGTAATTTTTGGACCAATTTTCTTTACAAATCTCATCAAAAATCAAAAAAATTCCTCGCATTCGTAAAAACTTCAAAAAAAGGTACCGTATTTTTAAATTTTGGATGAAAATCTCTTTTGAGTAAAAAATTCAAAAATTATTACGATATTTACGATTACGATACGATACGATACACCATCCCTTGTCTATATTAGAGCCCGGTAAAAAAAAATTTCCGGGAACGGGAACGGGAACGGGGTTTTCAAAAAGAACGGGACGGGAATTCCGAACGGGAATCCCGTCTTTTTCCCGTTCCCGTAGAAATCCCGTTTAATTTTTAAAGGGAATCCCGCGGGAACGGGAAAAATTTTGAAAATAAAAAGACGGGAACGGGACCGGGATTCCCGTACTTTTCCCGCGGGAATCCCGTTCCCGCCGGGCTCTAGTCTATATCGTACATGATCAGGAATGATCAATCTCTAACTTTTAAGCTGTTTCAAAAAAATTTTTAAATATTCGCCCGGTATTCGGATTTTTTCCAAAATCCGGGCTAAAGCCCGGTATTCGCCCGGCAAAGCCCGCCCGGAGGAAAAACCAAAAAATATTCGCCCGGCAAAGCCCGCCCGGACAAAAAATCAAAAAAAGCCCGCCCGGCAAAGCCCGCCCGGAGGAAAAACCCAAAAATATTCGCCCGGAAAAGCCCGCCCGGCCACTTTCGGGTTGCCCGGAAAAAAGCCCGCCCGGCCCCAACCCGATTATCCGAACCCTAATTTGAACTTAAAAGAACGAAGGCAAAGTGAAAATGGACGAAATGTCCGTCCGATTGATTGACTAATTGCATTATTTGACGACCAATTGCATTATTTGACGGACCAATCGTTCGGTGTCCGCCAGAATTTGTTGGTCTTTGCTGAGATTGCCCGCGTTGGTTTTGCCGACCGCTGGCACGCACGTCCGAAGTTGGCGAATAAAGCCTTCAACTCGGCACAAAAGTTCCCTTAAATAAGTGAAGGCACTGCCCACGGGGTGAGACAATGCCAAAACATACGTAAACTTGAACTTGGAGTAGGGCGTGATGTTCTCCGCGTAAATTTTGCACGTGTCGTGAAACTGCTGAAGCAAATCCCCGATTCGGATAAGTTCGACGTGCCTTTGATTCTGTTGCGCGTCGCTTAGCCCGATTCCTTGAGAACTTTTGGAAGCGATCGCTTTGGACAGAAGAAAAACGCCGACGGATTGGGCGGAAGAAATGGGAGAGGAGGAGGAGGGCCTCCGACTGTGCAGTTCCTGGATGCTGGCTAAACGGGAGGAGGGACGGTGTTCTAATTTTGGGACTTGGACGGACTAACCATCAAGTTGGGCATAGAGCTCCTGCAAGTACTCCTTGCTGACTGGTGGTTGTGAATTCAGTCCCTCCTCTTGTTGGACGGCCATCGGAGACTCGTGGTGATGTCCCAACGTAGAGGAAGCCGGGGCCATGGGTTCTACTAACAGAGAACGACGCTTACCGGGGGGATGGACGTGTTGCAAATCTGCAGCATGAAGAGTCAAGCAGATGAACTCGAATTGATTCCTTTTCACGCACCCTTCAGCAGCTTCACGTCGTCCCGGTCAAAGTTTGCGAATTCCCCCAGTGAATGGATTCGATCGTCGTCGGTCTCTCTGTCGACGCCTTCCGGACTGGCTTGGCGTGGTTTCTGACAAAAGTCCCCGTCCCCCGTGGCGCAATTGTCTAATGATAGCTTCTTCTGCTCATATGCCGCCCCAACGGTGACAGCGACTCCCCTCGGGCGAACGCAAATTTGTTTCTGTAGAAGTAATTAACTAATTTCCGCTGTGCCAATGCCCACCCGTTGCGTCCTGCCCCTCTGGAGGGTGGCAAAGGACGGCATTCGGACGGTAGCCCTTCCAGGGCTTCTTTCTTCCGTCCGGCGCGTCGTCTCTGTGCCGGCCTCCCGTGTCACGTCTCCGCATTTACTGTCCATTCTCCTCACATCCTCCACCGATGCTGACATAACGTCCGACTTCTCCGCGCCGTTCGGCTGTTCCCCGCCCTTAGGATAGGCACACTCGTCCCCCTCGGCGACCGCCTGCATCGAGAAGGGTCTGCGGACGCGTGGAGGGAGTCGCAAACTGTTAAATATCAACGGCTTACCGGTGATGTTGCAGTGGTGCCACTTTTTGCGTCACGAGATGCCGAATCTTCGCCTCGCCAATCTTCGGCATTGTCGGCGCGTCTCCTTTTCTGAAATCGCTTAATGATCATCAATCAAGCAGCATCTTGCCAAGATGATCAACAACAGCCAAACCTGTCTTTGTCTTCTCCCTTCCGTTGAACATGACGTAATTGTCTTATTTTTGCGCGCAATTCGTTTTCCTCCTCATCTTCTTCCTTTCCATCGGCCTCTTCGCTGCTTTCTTTTGAAGCAAAAGTGTTGGGAATAGTTCTAATAATTGCCGTTTTCGTGGGTAGAGAAGAGTCCGGCGGGGAATCTGAAGTGGCCGGGACGGAATATTTGGGATGTGCCAATGCTCTCCGCTCACTTGAACTGCTTGAACTGGACGCGCTCCTCCCCATGCCTAACATCTTCGCCTTCCCCTCGATGGACCGCCTCGGCTTTGGCTCCGGTCTCTTCAGTCGGTCGCTATTTTCTTGTTCCTGTTTACTTTCCCCTCGGGGGCCCATCGCACTGCTTTCCGAGACGGTCTTCTTCAGTCGCAGCTTCAAATGTTGCAACGGCAACATCCCCAATTGATCTTGCCGACAATCACTCGTCCGACCATTCCTAAGGCTAATTACTTCAACCTCACGCCAAGCTAATGGGCCTTTTACCTATTCTTCCCCTCCCACTGCTCCTCCTCTTCGTCCTCGTCCTCCTCCGACGCGCCGTCCTCCCCCTCCGCTTCCCTTTGCCCCTCGCCTCGTGCCGAGGCCGGAAAGTCCAAGTCGGCGGACCCGCCCCTCTTTATGGACTCCAAAAACGCCTCAACTTTGGCTCCTTTGCCCATCGTCCCCACCATTTGCATTTTGCCAAATTCATCTCCCGTCCATTCTTCCTCTGTAAGAAAAGACTTTTAGTTCACTTTTTGGTCATTTAACCTCGCGAAGATTGCTGCCTTTTGCTTTGCAACGGCACTTTTGGAGCACAAAACGTTTTTTGTTGTCGGAAATGAAAGGCACCGCCCGGGGGTATTTGAATTTGAGGCGTTTTGCGTGTGCCAAAAGGCGAACATCTTTCAGAAGGACTTCTGCTGCCCATGGCCCCCGGGCTGTTCTCCCGGCACATTTGGACTCCGCCGACCATTTGTGCGGGCTCCGCCGGGCGAAATGTGGAAGCAAACTGCTGCTGTTGCTGCGGGTTCCTGGGCTGACTCCGATTGGGCCGTGGGGGTGGCGGGGGTGGGGGCGGTTCCGGGGACGGGGGACGGCCGCGGGGATGGCTGGCGCGAGGCTCGCCCAGCGAAACCGCCCGCTCTCTGAGAACATTTTCCTGGGCCGCGTGCGATATGCGGGCACTGTTCAGTAAAGGAAGTGCGCCAACGCCATCCAGATCGGCAGTCCTTCAACGAATGGGTGCCCGATCACTTCAGCTCAATCAGCCCTATCAGAAGACCGGCGGGTTATGAAATGGCTGCTTCTAATCGGGTTATGAAATAGGCTTCTTCTAATCGAGTTATGAAATAGGTTTCTTCTAATCGGGTAAATAGGCTTCTTCTAATCGGGTTATGAAATAGGCTTCTTCTAATCGAGTTATGAAATAGGTTTCTTCTAATCGGGTTATGAGAATAGGCTTCTTCTAATCGAGTTATGAAATGGCTGCTTCTAATCGGGTTATGAAATAGGCTTCTTCTAATCGAGTTATGAAATAGGTTTCTTCTAATCGGGTAAATAGGCTTCTTCTAATCGGGTTATGAGAATAGGCTTCTTCTAATCGAGTTATGAAATAGGTTTCTTCTAATCGGGTTATGAGAATAGGCTTCTTCTAATCGAGTTATGAAATAGGTTTCTTCTAATCGGGTAAATAGGCTTCTTCTAATCGAGTTATGAAATAGGCTTCTTCTAATCGAGTTATGAAATAGGTTTCTTCTAATCGGGTTATGAGAATAGGCTTCTTCTAATCGAGTTATGAAATAGGTTTCTTCTAATCGGGTTATGAGAATAGGCTTCTTCTAATCGAGTTATGAAATAGGTTTCTTCTAATCGGGTTATGAGAATAGGCTTCTTCTAATCGAGTTATGAAATAGGTTTCTTCTAATCGGGTAAATAGGCTTCTTCTAATCGGGTTATGAGAATAGGCTTCTTCTAATCGAGTTATGAAATAGGTTTCTTCTAATCGGGTTATGAGAATAGGCTTCTTCTAATCGAGTTATGAAATAGGTTTCTTCTAATCGGGTAAATAGGCTTCTTCTAATCGAGTTATGAAATAGGCTTCTTCTAATCGGGTTATGAAATAGGTTAAGCCCAAGTTTTCCAAAAAAAAAAGTAAGTTCATTTACTTTTTGGTGACCAAATTCGGGGCCCGCGTTGCAACTGACCTTTTCGTGTCCATTTCCGGCCCTTCCAATTCGTTGCGCTTCCGTTCTTCCCGTTTTTGTGCCGCAGAAGCGGCTGCGAATGCCAATGAACTGGCAGATCGGATGCGTTCCGGGTCGGCATTTTCCGAAGGTTGTTGGGAGGAGAGGCTGAGCAGTAAGTCTTTGAAACGGGGCCGATCGGAGGGGGACCAATTCCAACACTGCAGCATCAGTCGGTGGACACTGTCCGGACATTCTGGCGGAGAGTCCATGCGAAATCCGCGTTCCAACAATCCGTAAACGCTGTTCAGCTCCACCCCGGGGTACGGGGCCATTCCGTAGGTGTAAATCTCCCACAAAAGTACCCCGAACGCCCACACGTCCGATTTGGTGCTGAACAACGATGCCACAATATTCAGTAAATCAAAATAATTAAGGTTTATTTGAAAAAGAGGCAATGGTTTACTAATGAAAGTGAAAAACTAAAGAATCTGAATTTTCCTTTTGTCACAGCCCCGGGGGTCCAGACTTCCTTATGACCTGAAAGTGTTGTAAGCCAACCCTTCGGGCGCTGTCCCTAAAAATGCGGCATTAGATGCCAAACACTTTGCACGATGGCACAAACATTTGATGGGGAATTTGGCACCGGCGTGGGCTGTGTAAGTGTCTTCCGTCCGCATAAAGCGGGCCAAACCGAAGTCGGCCACTTTGACCACATTGTCGTCGCCGACCAAACAATTGCGAGCCGCCAAATCACTGAACATTCAAAAAACGTTCGTTCGTTCACCCGCCGCCCATTCATTGCCAACCGATGGATGAAGTTGCGACTTTCCAAATACGCCATTCCGGAGGCCACTGACAGCGAAAGTGTTCAAACAAATGGCAGGAAAAGGAAACGGACCCTGGACCGTCAAGTGCAAGAGGGACGGCTGCGGCAGCCTTTTGTGGTCGGAGTTTCGCAGAAAGTCCAACAAATTGCCGCGGGACATGAACTCGGTCAGAATGAAGTAGGGCGCCTCCCGGGTGCAAACACCCAAAAGCTGGACCAGGTTCGGGTGATTCAAGCCTTTCATTATCTCGGCTTCCGCCAGATAGTCCGGCAATGCCATTGTGTCCTCCTGGGATGGGATGGGATGGCACATTCAATTAACACCCAAAATCCTTCCAAATGGAACCGGTTTCTTCCGACTGACTTTGAGCGTTTTGACCGCCACTGTGACTGGCTCTTCCGCTTCCGTGCCGTGTCTGCCGCTTCCCCCCGACCTCCTCCAAATCGCCTCATAAACGTCCCCGTATTGTCCCATGCCCAATTTGTTGTTCATGGTTATCTCCGCCCTGTCCACCTCCCAACCGTCCGCTTGGGCAGGCGACGGCGAGAACACAGTAGAGTGGGGCTGTCCGATCAGCCGTTTATTCACCGGGTACATTAAAGTGCCTTCGGGGAAAATAAAACAAAACGGAGGCAAAGAATACGCACAGATCAAGCCCGAGGCGGACACGGAGTGATTGTGAACGAGTTCGCCTAACGTTTTGAATTTGGCACTCTCAGTGATAAACAGCTAAAATGAATTGAAGGTAATGGAAGGACGTGGCGAACGTCGCCGGCCGAACCCACCCGGAGGTTGGCATCGAAGCTGATACGGTAATGGTAGACCCGACCTGAATGAATTCGTCTCGACTAAAAACACATCATCCATCGCCCATTCTGCTGACCTTCGTGCCGCAGTGAGATGGAGAACTGGCCGGGGTTGGTCTCCGACTCCCTAACCAAAAACGACCCGTTGATGCCCGAACTAAGCAGGTGCTCGGCCTCGGCTCGAGTGATCTTCCCGTGGTACCAGCTGTGCCAATGACCGAACATCGAGCCCTCGAAGCCCAAACAAACCTATGCTTGTCCAGTGAGTTGGCAGGAGCGATATACAGGCTGGGCACCCAGCCAATCTGTCCGCATTGGCTGGAGCAGGATGCCAATGAAGACGAGGAAGAGCCGAGGACCGGTGAGCATGTGGCCAGGTTGGAATGCACGCTGGGACTGGTCAGCTTGGACGTGCTGCAGCGACGGACGAGTTGCACCTCACACCACTCCCTGCTCTTGTTGTAGCCCAACACCCGGACCTGAACGTTGATGGCCACAACGGGTCATTTCAGTGTCATTTCGTCGACCTGGTCCCCCTTCCTCATCGACATCTTCTCCACTCCCAAGCCGCTGAAATCGTACAGGGCAACAAACACGTGAGAGGAGTAGCCGCTGCCCTCGCCCCCTCCGTCCCCCTCATCCGCCTCCACGTCCAGCTGCTGGTGAGTTACAGCCATTGCAAAGGTTTTGTCAGAAGCCGACATGGACTGTCCTCCACTGATGGCACTGCTCCACGGCATTTTCCTTTGTTTTGCCAAATAGAATTGGATTATTGGTAATTAGATTGGCCAGTTTTGTTTGTCGGTTGACTATGGGCATTACTCAAAGAAGCGAAATTAGCACTGGTGGACGAAACGGTTGGGGGGGGGGGGGTATTATTTACACAATTTGAAAAGATTGAAGAATGGCCTGGCTGGGCAAGTAAAACGGGAGATTAGTATTTTGAGTGTCTAGCAGCAGTGATAATATCGTTGATGGCATAAACAATGAAATCATTCATTATTCGTCTTTCCCTTTCATCCAATTCACCCGCCGGGCCTATTTCTTTTTGTTGGTTAAATAGGTTAGAGTTAAATATGTACATTTCGGGAAGATTGTATTCAGAAAGTTGAAGAGAGAGGTCACTCCACTCACTCCCCTCCCCTTCAAACTCCCTCTTTCTATTTCTCTCTCCTCCCACTTCAAACTCCTTTCTCTCTATCTCCTCCCCCTTTCAACTTCTTCTTTCTCTCTCCCCTTCCCCCTTCTCCCTTCAAATTCCTTTTTATCTCTCTCTCTCTCCTCCCTCAAACTTCTCTTTCTCTCCTTCCCCTTCTAACTTTTTTTTGTCTCTCTCTCTCTCTCTCTTCTCCCTCAAACTTCTCTTTCTCTTTTTCTCCTCCCCCCTTCTAACTTTTTTTTTTGTCTCTCTCCTAGTCCTACTTTCCTTCTTCTCTTATGCTTCTCACTTACTGGCCTCTCTCTGTATGACCATCCCCATTTACATTGTGTTATTGCTGAACATTGCGTGGAGTGAGTCGAAAGGGGAAGTGAAAGTGTAGGTGGAAGTGAAAGTTGGAGGAATTTAATCGAAGAAAAGCCAAAAGAGAGGTCGGCCTGTGGGGTTGGGAGGCCTGGAGGCCTGTGGGGTTGGGAGGCCTGGAGGCCTGTGGGGTTGGGAGGCCTGGGGGCTTGAGAGGCCTGTGGGGTTGGGAGGCCTGTGGGTTGGGAGGCCTGGGGGCTTGAGAGGCCTGTGGGGTTGGGAGGCCTGTGGGGTTGGGAGGCCTGTGGGGTTGGGAGGCCTGTGGGGTTGGGAGGCCTGGGGGCTTGAGAGGCCTGTGGGGTTGGGAGGCCTGTGGGGTTGGGAGGCCTGGGGGCTTGGGAGGCCTGGGGGCTTGGGAGGCCTGTGGGGTTGGAAGGCCTGGGGAGGCCTGTGGGGTTGGGAGGGAGGCCTGGGGGCTTGGGAGGCCTGGGGGCTTGGGAGGCCTGTGGGGTTGGAAGGCCTGGGGAGGCCTTTGGGGTTGGGAGGGAGGCCTGGGGGCTTGGGAGGCCTGTGGGGTTGGGAGGCCTGTGGGGTTGGGAGGCCTGTGGGGTTGGGAGGCCTGTGGGGTTGGGAGGCCTGTGGGGTTGGGAGGCCTGTGGGGTTGGGAGGCCTGGGGGCTTGAGAGGCCTGTGGGGTTGGGTGGCCTGTGGGGTTGGGAGGCCTGTGGGGTTGGGAGGCCTGTGGGGTTGGGAGGCCTGTGGGGTTGGGAGGCCTGGGGGCTTGAGAGGCCTGTGGGGTTGGGAGGCCTGTGGGGTTGGGAGGCCTGTGGGGTTGGGAGGCCTGTGGGGTTGGGTGGCCTGTGTGGGTTGGGAGGCCTGTGGGGTTGGGAGGCCTGTGGGGTTGGGTGGCCTGTGGGGTTGGGAGGCCTGTGGGGTTGGGAGGCCTGTGGGGTTGGGAGGCCTGGGGGCTTGAGAGGCCTGTGGGGTTGGGAGGCCTGGGGGCTTGGGAGGCCTGGAGGCCTGTGGGGTTGGGTGGCCTGTGGGGTTGGGTGGCCTGTGGGGTTGGGAGGCCTGTGGGGTTGGGTGGCCTGTGGGGTTGGGAGGCCTGTGGGGTTGGGAGGCCTGTGGGGTTGGGAGGCCTGTGGGGTTGGGAGGCCTGTGGGGTTGGGAGGCCTGTGGGGTTGGGTGGCCTGTGGGGTTGGGAGGCCTGTGGGGTTGGGAGGCCTGTGGGGTTGGGTGGCCTGTGGGGTTGGGAGGCCTGTGGGTTGGGAGGCCTGTGGGGTTGGGTGGCCTGTGGGGTTGGGAGGCCTGTGGGGTTGGGTGGCCTGTGGGGTTGGGAGGCCTGTGGGGTTGGGAGGCCTGTGGGGTTGGGAGGCCTGTGGGGTTGGGAGGCCTGTGGGGTTGGGAGGCCTGTGGGGTTGGGAGGCCTGTGGGGTTGGGAGGCCTGTGGGGTTGGGTGGCCTGTGGGGTTGGGTGGCCTGTGGGGTTGGGAGGCCTGGGGGCTTGGGAGGCCTGTGAGGTTGGGAGGCCTGTGGGGTTGGGAGGCCTGGGGGCTTGAGAGGCCTGTGGGGTTGGGAGGCCTGGGGGCTTGGGAGGCCTGGAGGCCTGTGGTGTTGGGTGGCCTGTGGGGTTGGGAGGCCTGTGGGGTTGGGAGGCCTGTGGGGTTGGGTGGCCTGTGGGGTTGGGAGGCCTGTGGGGTTGGGAGGCCTGTGGGGTTGGGTGGCCTGTGGGGTTGGGAGGCCTGTGGGGTTGGGAGGCCTGTGGGGTTGGGTGGCCTGTGGGGTTGGGAGGCCTGTGGGGTTGGGTGGCCTGTGGGGTTGGGAGGCCTGTGGGGTTGGGTGACCTGTGGGGTTGGGAGGCCTGTGGGGTTGGGAGGCCTGTGGGGTTGGGTGACCTGTGGGGTTGGGAGGCCTGTGGGGTTGGGTGGCCTGTGGGGTTGGGGAGGCCTGTGGGTTGGGTGACCTGTGGGGTTGGGAGGCCTGTGGGGTTGGGAGGCCTGTGGGGTTGGGAGGCCTGGGGGCTTGAGAGGCCTGTGGGGTTGGGAGGCCTGTGGGGTTGGGAGGCCTGTGGGGTTGGGAGGCCTGTGGGGTTGGGAGGCCTGGGGGGTTGGGAGGCCTGTGGGGTTGGGAGGCCTGTGGGGTTGGGTGGCCTGTGGGGTTGGGAGGCCTGTGGGGTTGGGAGGCCTGTGGGGTTGGGTGGCCTGTGGGGTTGGGAGGCCTGTGGGGTTGGGTGGCCTGTGGGGTTGGGAGGCCTGTGGGGTTGGGAGGCCTGTGGGGTTGGGGAGGCCTGTGGGGTTGGGAGGCCTGTGGGGTTGGGTGGCCTGTGGGGTTGGGAGGCCTGTGGGGTTGGGGAGGCCTGTGGGGTTGGGTGGCCTGTGGGGTTGGGAGGCCTGTGGGGTGGGAGGCCTGTGGGGTTGGGTGGGCCTGTGTGGGGTTGGGAGGCCTGTGGGGTTGGGTGGCCTGTGGGGTTGGGAGGCCTGTGGGGTTGGGTGGCCTGTGGGGTTGGGAGGCCTGTGGGGTTGGGAGGCCTGTGGGGTTGGGAGGCCTGTGGGGTTGGGAGGCCTGGGGGCTTGAGAGGCCTGTGGGGTTGGGAGGCCTGGGGGCTTGGGAGGCCTGTGAGGTTGGGAGGCCTGTGGGGTTGGGAGGCCTGGGGGCTTGAGAGGCCTGTGGGGTTGGGAGGCCTGGGGGCTTGGGAGGCCTGGAGGCCTGTGGTGTTGGGTGGCCTGTGGGGTTGGGAGGCCTGTGGGGTTGGGAGGCCTGTGGGGTTGGGAGGCCTGGGGGCTTGAGAGGCCTGTGGGGTTGGGAGGCCTGGGGGCTTGGGAGGCCTGGAGGCCTGTGGGGTTGGGTGGCCTGTGGGGTTGGGAGGCCTGTGGGGTTGGGAGGCCTGGGGGTTTGGGAGGCCTGGGGGCTTGGGAGGCCTGTGGGGTTGGAAGGCCTGGGGAGGCCTGTGGGGTTGGGAGGGAGGCCTGGGGGCTTGGGAGGCCTGGGGGCTTGGGAGGCCTGTGGGGTTGGAAGGCCTGGGGAGGCCTGTGGGGTTGGGAGGGAGGCCTGGGGGCTTGGGAGGCCTGGGGGCTTGGGAGGCCTGTGGGGTTGGGAGGCCTGGGGAGGCCTGTGGGGTTGGGAGGCCTGTGGGGTTGGGAGGCCTGGGGGCTTGAGAGGCCTGTGGGGTTGGGAGGCCTGGGGGCTTGGGAGGCCTGGAGGCCTGTGGGGTTGGGTGGCCTGTGGGGTTGGGAGGCCTGTGGGGTTGGGAGGCCTGGGGGCTTGAGAGGCCTGGGGGCTTGGGAGGCCTTGAGCTTATGTAGGAGACGAGACATACATATGGGTTGGAGAATGAAAATTGGGGGGGGGATTAATTAATGGAGAAGGAGGGGGGGGGGGGACTGATTTGCATTCGGATGAAGCATTGCGGATGAGGATGTAACGGATGAAGAGGACGAACAACGCGATAGGTCCTGGGGATCTCTGTATAGATGGGGGGGGGGGGGCTATGATTGTAAAAGGACAGCAAGCAGCAACAGCCAAAATTGGGGAGGGGGGACAAAAACGGAACAAAGGCAAAGGGAGTGTGGGGGGGGGGGGTGCCGCCGGAGGGGTGGATGATGATGTTAATGCTCGTCGAGTGGGGGGGGGGGGGCGGGCAATTATCGATCGGTGACACAATTCTGTTGCTTAAATTGGATCGGATCGGACGTGTGGGCGGGTCGGGTGAAGAGGCGATTAGTGCGGATGTAATTTTCTGACCGGATAATTAATCCCTCGCCATTTCCCATTCATCGCTCGCTTTTAGCACTTCAATACACAAAATGTCGTTGCGGTGCGGCGGCGTCAGTCGGTCAAAGAGAGTTTATTAGAGAGTTTTTGTCGTCGAATTTTCGCGGAGACTCACTGTTCGTCCCATCCTCAGCGATTCCAACTCGTTCAGCAGCAATTTCCGAGAATAGAAACGCCGCAAATCGTCCCCCGACAATATCTTCAAATCCTGTCCTCCTCCCCTCCGACTTTATCTTCCGTTCTGATCGCATGGATTGGGTTACATTCAGCAACAGAGTGAGAGGGGGAGGTGGAGGGAAGCACACACACACTGCTGTAAATCGGGGGGGGGGGGTCTATCTGTGCTCTCAACCTAATCGGACACTATTTATACATATTTATGCATGCTTAGTCTGGATAAGTATCCGGGGCCTTTACCAACCTAATCGGACACTATTTATTCATATTTATGCATGCTTAGTCTGGATAAGTATCCGGGGCCTTTACCAACCTAACTATAGGCACCGCCGATTTGCAATCTGCGGAGAAAGGGGTTTCATTTTTACTTTTGGTACTGAAGATCCGTTTTACTTCCTTAATTTTCATGTTTTAAACCGGTTCAAAAACCGCTTTAAATTCTCAATTTTGGTTTTTTTGAAAGCCAGTATGAGGGTGTCAGTACGTTTTGCCAACGAACGTTTTGCCAACTGTACTGCCAACCCAGCAAAAATGTTAATTTTGCCAACTCATCAAAAACTTAATTTCGATCAATTTCGAACCACGGACCCGAATTCGAAAGTTTTTCGATTTCAAAATTTTTTCGGAATCTTTTGGCCATAAAAACATTCAAAAATGCTCAAATTCATCCAAAAATGTAAAGTTGGCAAAAATGTACAGTTGGCAAAACGTACCATTTTTGCTGGGTTGGCAAAACGTACCATTTTTGCTGGGTTGGCAAAACGTACCATTTTTGCTGGGTTGGCAAAACGTACCATTTTTGCTGGGTTGGCAAAACGTACCATTTTTGCTGGGTTGGCAAAACGTACAGTTGGCAAAACTAGGGTAACCCAGTATGAGTGATTTTTTGCATTTTGTAATCAGTGGACAACTGAGTCCCCAGTCAAAAGACACTTCAGTCCCGGGTCTGGGTTTTCCAGCAAAAATTTTTTCGGATTCTTACATTGCAACCCGAGAGGAGTCGATTGATATATATTTCGTTCGATTTGGGCGCGGCGGTATGACCGATATTTAGCAAACGCACCTTTTAAAAATCAACTTTTTCCCCCCGAAAAATTTTCTGGCTACGAGCCTGGCATAATTATTTCCTTTCTCAACTAAAGTTGCTCAAAATGGTGAAAAGCGGTGATAAATATACTAATTAATGATTGTTCGAGAAAAATGGGTACGTTTTTGAACTCGTGTGCCACCTTTTTGGGTTTTGGCCATGGCAACCCTGGGCGGGCGCGGGCGTGCAAATTCCGTTCCGCTCTCAAAATCATTTAACGATCAATCAGGCAAAAGTCCTTTGTCAATTTCATCGGAAAGTTCTTTTCTCTCTCGGAAGTTTTGTGCCTACGGCGGCTTAGTTAACTTTGAAGTGTATTGTGGAGGCGACCTCAAGCCGATTTGGAGCAGTCTGTTGAGCAGTCTTTCATTGTCCTCCACGACCCGCCGCCGCTCATTCATCTGCAAACGAAAGGCCTTTTGCTCGTCTTCGGGGGGTTAGGTTTGACTATTCGGATTCGGGGGGTTAGGTATTTGACTATTCGGGTTCGGGGGGTTAGGTATTTGACTATTCGGGTTCGGGGGGTTAGGTATTTGACTATTCGGGTTCGGGGGGTTAGGTATTTGACTATTCGGGTTCGGGGGGTTAGGTATTTGACTATTCGGGTTCGGGGGGTTAGGTATTTGACTATTCGGGTTCGGGGGGTTAGGTATTTGACTATTCGGGTTCGGGGGGTTAGGTATTTGACTATTCGGGTTCGGGGGGTTAGGTATTTGACTATTCGGGTTCGGGGGGTTAGGTATTTGACTATTCGGGTTCGGGTTTATTCTTAACCCAGCAAAACATCTTTTTATCAACTTTGAAAACAAAATTGTATTTTTTTTTAAAATGTGGGGCACCAGCCAAACGTGTGTAGCAGTTAAAATAAGGGTCGGATTGGACCAAAGCCCCCCCCCCCCTCTTTTGCCCACAATTGTCCACCTTTCTTGCCCCACTTGCAGGCACTGATTTCGCCCTCCTTTTCCTCCCATCCTGCGCGTAGATGCTGCCCCTTCTCGCCGCTGAACTGCTCGCAGTCGATGGCACCATTGTTGACGATTGCGACATTCGTTTCGATGCGGGAATGGAGTTGTCCACCCGGGGACGCGCGTTTAACACCTTAAATAGCAACAATAAACGAACGCCGGAGGGGATAATTGTTTTTTAACCCTCTGGCAGTGCTGAAGGTAGGAACGCATTTCGGCATGTCTTTGCACAATTCCGCCAGCGCCCGCACTAAATCCGGATGTTGTTGAAGCGCCCGAGGCACTCATTGCCCTCGCTCGCCGTTGGCGTTGCCACTCCAATTGGACGGGCGTTGGGCCCGAGTCAAACATTCTGAGAATCCAGCGACTTGCGACAGCAAATTGCCGACCCACCGGATGGCCCCTCTCTCTTCCACTCCGGGGGGCTTTGCCGGAGGCCATCTCCCCTGCGGCGACGGCTGCTGCTGCTGACGGGGAGCCCCGCGGGGCTCTCCAAATACGTTCGACCTCCCCACGTACTGTCGATAAAGCTGGACACTTTTCCTCCTTTGCGGATTGCTTTGCCTCGGCACCACTTCCGGCACGGTTTCTCTTCCGTTTGACCTTTTCTTTCGATCGGCGGCCATCAGTTGAAGCATTTGGGCGAGTTATGCCGTGAATTGTGGGGTGTGGATAAGTGACTGAGAATGGACGGCTTCCTGAGCATTTTCGTGTCGGCGGTTGGATGATGTGGCCACTTTAACGCCGGTCTCCCTGGAAACGCTAAAATATCGCCTTTTGCCAATATTTCTTAAATTGGTAAATGCGTCGAATGAATGTTTTCGGTTGAAGCCAAAAATGGTGCTTTATTCAATGAAAGAAACGGTCAAAATTGGCATTCTCATTACAAATAGAACCGGATCCGTTGATTAATCCGTTAAGATCAGAAATGACAACTTATTGTTTTTCTTGTGGTTTTTTGAATCAATTTTGATTATTTTACTTACCTTTCTGATACATACTTTAAAGAGCTATTAAAAACACAATTTTTAGGGCTTATCGTGGTCGCTAAACACCAATAAATCATCAGCAAATTCGTTAGTGTCCAAAAGCATAAAATTAAATATTGGCCACGACTACGGCGGCTGCCAGTAGTTGGCGCGTTGCTCGGTCGGTCCTCCCATCGCTCGTCCTGACGTCGTGCCGCTCACAGCCTTTTATTCTTACGGAATGTCAAAAAATGTTTGTCGATCAATTTGAGGATATTTTCGTCAAAATTGTTGAATTCAAGCCTCAATTATTTTGTTACCAAAAAACCCCCGAAATAGGCACTAAAAATGCCTCTATTGTAAGAATTCGTCATCGACTTTCTTCATTATGGGGTCATAAGCACCCAGATTTGTCGAAAAAAAGCCTAAAAACAATGCATTTATAAATTAGGGGAAAGTAAGAAGAAACTTCTCTCCAAGTTTTTTCGTTAAAGCAAAAATATTTGCAGAAAGCGCATTCATTCCCTCCCCCAATTTACAAATTAGCTGTCCTCGCCGCTCTGCCCGTCCGTCCACCCAATCCCTCGCTCTAACCTGAAATCCCTCCGCCGGTGGAAGGAAATGAGTCTCATGGACTATTCATTCAGGGGGAAGTGCTTGAGTAAGTGGAGTTGAGAGGAGTTGAGAGGAGAGGGGACAGCACAAGTTCAGATCGTTGGGGACACTTCGGGGCAAATTCTATTTTTGTGCACAATGCGAGGGATTATTGGCTTGGTTTCAGAGGGCTGCTGGTGCGAGTGGGTCGGGTCGGTGGACCTCCGTCCGATCGCCGTTTCATTGTCCAGCCGTCCGTCCTTCGACTCCCTCCCGTCCGAGTGGCCAAACGATGGCTGGACGCGGCTGGACGCTCTTCGTCATTGCTCATCAATTTTGTTTAACAGTTTGTTAACCCTATTAATGATTGGACGCTTCCGACGGATGAAATGGACGGAAAGTCGCCTTTCTATGGAGCCGACGACTTTGTTTTACCTCCCCCCAATTCCTCTCCCCGCTGTGCTAATAATTGCCCATTTAATTTCGCCATTAATCGCTTCTGCCGCCGCCGTCCATGACGAGAGAATTTACACAATCGACCGCGAGGAATACGAAAGTTGGCTTTTATGATCGTAAAGCCATGCCCCCCCCCCCGGAGAGCCCATTCTGAAAAGAATGTGTTCAGAGTCCAAAGAATCCGAGAATCTGACTTCCGTTCCAAGCAATTTCGAACATTTGGTTGAAAAAAACAGATTTCCAAATTAAAATTTAAATAAAAGAAAAGCGCTGTAATGAGGTAGGCGTAAAAGGTGATTTAAACATTCCAATTTTCGATCGGAATCATTTTTGGAGGAAAGGAATAAAAAAACCCGTGGCAGCCGTTGCAGAGGAACAAACATCGCCTTCGGCAACAGAAAAACATTCTCAAAGGAACAAATTCGTTAGACAATAACCGGAATTTTGCTTTTCTGCCCAAATGTTCGAATGGATGTTCAAATTTTGGGGCAACTAATCCTTCAACGTGTTGATTATGCCACATTACCACACTCTGCTTCTCCCGACAGGATTTGCCGAACAGTTTCTTCTCCCCGAGGATTTCGATCTCGCCGAGAGCACTCCAAGTAAGGGATGGATCCAGTGAATCCGAGTTTTCCCATTTAACTTTTTTTAGTTCGAAAACCGACTCCACAAGATTTGGACTCAATTTTGAACCACGAATTATTCGAAGGTGATTGAGTTAGTTCCGCTGTTTAAGAAAGCTAATTGAAAGCCTTTAGGGGTGTTTAATCATTATGCTGAATTTTATGTAATTTAATTGAAGGTGACATCCTCGGAATGACCGCTCCGCCCACAGCGTCCACCACCCAAAAGTCACTATTCGGTTATGCGCACGATACACCACCCGCCGACGATGGACATCAGCCAAAAAAAGAGAATTTAGATCGGATCTTTTCGCAGCCAGTAAGAGAAATGGACACTGAAACCAGAAATGCCTTTTGACTAGGGTTGAGCGGGACCGGTACCGGGACGGGATTTCCCGGTTTTTTCAGGTCCCGGTCGGGACGGGCTTTTTGAAATCTAAAAGTCCCGGTCCCGGTTTTTTGGTTGAGAAAAATGAATAAATATGGCATTTCTGGACACACAGTTGCCGTCTATTCGTTGTTGAGCCTCGGCGGATGACTAAACTAATTATCCCATTCGGGTCAGTATTACAGTTCACTGAACACCCAAACATATCCGAACAAACTGTGGCATGACGGCAACGTGCCATACATTCTGGAGGAGGGAATGAGTGCGCCGTAAGTGTGGGGTTGGCCTCTGGTGCGCAATTGGTCACATTTCAGGCAACGGGCAGCCATTGCCAGCGCTTTTGACGAGTATAAAGGCAAGTCGCTCGTCGGGCAATCATTGGGGGAGGGAGGGGAGAGGGCCTCGGGCCAAGGGAATTTGAGAGCAATCATTGGGGGAGGGAGGGGAGAGGGCCTCGGGCCAAGGGAATTTGAGAGCAATCATTGGGGGAGGGAGGGGAGAGGGCCTCGGGCCAAGGGAATTTGAGAGCAATCATTGGGGGAGGGAGGGGAGAGGGCCTCGGGCCAAGGGAATTTGAGAGCAATCATTGGGGGAGGGAGGGGAGAGGGCCTCGGGCCAAGGGAATTTGAGAGCAATCATTGGGGGAGGGAGGGGAGAGGGCCTCGGGCCAAGGGAATTTAAGAGCAATCATTGGGGGAGGGAGAGGAGAGGGCCTCGGGCCAAGGGAATTTAAGAGCAATCATTGGGGGAGGGAGGGGAGAGGGCCTCGGGCCAAGGGAATTTGAGAGCAATCATTGGGGGAGGGAGGGGAGAGGGCCTCGGGCCAAGGGAATTTGAGAGCAATCATTGGGGGAGGGAGGGGAGAGGGCCTCGGGCCAAGGGAATTTAAGAGCAATCATTGGGGGAGGGAGGGGAGAGGGCCTCGGGCCAAGGGAATTTAAGAGCAATCATTGGGGGAGGGAGAGGAGAGGGCCTCGGGCCAAGGGAATTTAAGAGCAATCATTGGGGGAGGGAGGGGAGAGGGCCTCGGGCCAAGGGAATTTAAGAGCAATCATTGGGGGAGGGAGGGGAGAGGGCCTCGGGCCAAGGGAATTTGAGAGCAATCATTGGGGGAGGGAGGGGAGAGGGCCTCGGGGCCAAGGGAATTTGAGAGCAATCATTGGGGGAGGGAGGGGAGAGGGCCTCGGGCCAAGGGAATTTGAGAGCAATCATTGGGGGAGGGAGGGGAGAGGGCCTCGGGCCAAGGGAATTTGAGAGCAATCATTGGGGGAGGGAGGGGAGAGGGCCTCGGGCCAAGGGAATTTGAGAGCAATCATTGGGGGAGGGAGGGGAGAGGGCCTCGGGCCAAGGGAATTTAAGAGCAATCATTGGGGGAGGGAGGGGAGAGGGCCTCGGGCCAAGGGAATTTGAGAGCAATCATTGGGGGAGGGAGGGGAGAGGGCCTCGGGCCAAGGGAATTTGAGAGCAATCATTGGGGGAGGGAGGGGAGAGGGCCTCGGGCCAAGGGAATTTGAGAGCAATCATTGGGGGAGGGAGGGGAGAGGGCCTCGGGCCAAGGGAATTTGAGAGCAATCATTGGGGGAGGGAGGGGAGAGGGCCTCGGGCCAAGGGAATTTAAGAGCAATCATTGGGGGAGGGAGGGGAGAGGGCCTCAGGCCAAGGGAATTTGAGAGCAATCATTGGGGGAGGGAGGGGAGAGGGCCTCGGGCCAAGGGAATTTAAGAGCAATCATTGGGGGAGGGAGAGGAGAGGGCCTCGGGCCAAGGGAATTTGAGAGCAATCATTGGGGGAGGGAGGGGAGAGGGCCTCGGGCCAAGGGAATTTGAGAGCAATCATTGGGGGAGGGAGGGGAGAGGGCCTCGGGCCAAGGGAATTTAAGAGCAATCATTGGGGGAGGGAGGGGAGAGGGCCTCGGGCCAAGGGAATTTAAGAGCAATCATTGGGGGAGGGAGGGGAGAGGGCCTCGGGCCAAGGGAATTTAAGAGCAATCATTGGGGGAGGGAGGGGAGAGGGCCTCGGGCCAAGGGAATTTGAGAGCAATCATTGGGGGAGGGAGGGGAGAGGGCCTCGGGCCAAGGGAATTTGAGAGCAATCATTGGGGGAGGGAGGGGAGAGGGCCTCGGGCCAAGGGAATTTGAGAGCAATCATTGGGGGAGGGAGGGGAGAGGGCCTCGGGCCAAGGGAATTTGAGACTTATTGTTAAAGAAGCCAATGCCTTTAAGGCAAAACGTGCATTCGTTTCGTCCCACGACAGAACACTGACGCCGACTACATTTATGTGAAGCGCAACTACGGGTTTGGGTGCGTTTCTGAGTTAATTTACATGGAAGGCACAAGAGACCGGACACAAACCTTAGCCTAAACCGATACTTTCGGTAACCGGAATGCCAATGAAAACTTACCGTTCCCGCGGGATCCCGAATTCAATCTCGACGGAATTCCGAGAAATCTCGACGGCCGGTCTCTAGAAGGCACTCATTGTCAGATGCTCTTCGTACGTTGGAAGGGCTGGTGGGAATCAGACGGTCTCTTTGGAAGTGGACAAATGCTTCTCCAAGGGAATTATCGCTCATGAGCTGGTAAGTATAGAGTAGTAGGGACCGCGCCATGTGTTTCCGACAGTGAGTGATTTCGACAGTGAATTCCAAATAATGTTTCGAACTTGTTAGACATTTCGAATTTTACTTTTAAATGCTTTTTAGACCTGTACGTTATCCGTTTTGCTAAAAAAACGCATTTTTAAGCTTGCCTCAAAATTACAGTTTTTGAATTGTTCGAATTTTTTCTTTTTTCAGGTATTTTATATCATTACGTGGGTCGAAATGCCTAAAAATAAGAATTTTATATTTCTTGGAAAATCACAGAATTTTCAACAATGGCACTGTCCGAAATCACTTATTGCCGAAATGATGCCGCAGGGACGTTGCCCCTATTCATTGTTCACTCCGTCCCCTCCCTGCCGCAGATGCATGCTTTGGGCTTCTTCCATGAGCATTCTCGCACAGATCGCGATGAATACGTGGACATTTTAGAGGACAATGTGCGTCCGGGGATGCTGAGAAATTTTGAGAAGTATCCAAAGAAAATAATCGACCCGCTTGGGATGCCGTACGACTACGGTTCCGTTATGCATTACCACAAATTGGCATTTTCTCGCAATGGAAGGTCGACTATTGTGCCGGTTTGCAGGGGATGAACTTTTCGCGCGTAACGCACTCTCTTTAGAAATCGAAGGCCACGGAGATTGGCCAAAGGTTTTGGGATGGGGGAGAGGTAAGACGAATTCACTGACTGAATGTTTGAAGGTACAAACTGAGCGAAATCGATGCAAAGAAAGTTAACAAATTGTACCGATGCGACGGCGCCGGAATTGCGAAGGAAACAACCAACACGGAAACAACAACGGCACAAATTCCCAACACGGAAACAACAACAACACAAATTCCCAACACGGAAACAACAACGGCACAAATTCCCAACACGGAAACAACAACGGCACAAATTCCCAACACGGAAACAACAACCGCACAAATTCCCAACACGGAAACAACAGAGGCGAACACGACGACCGATGAGGACGAGGAGACGACGGCGGAAGGCAGCACAGAAACGGCCCCCGGGGAGGAAGAAACGGCCGCTTCTACGGGAGAACCAGCAGCGACGGCTATGACAACAGACGGCGGAATGGAGGAGGAAACCACAACGGAGACGGGGGAGGAGGGCACCACAGCGGAGCCTAGGGGGACAACACCTTTGACGGTTAAGAATAAAGTTTTGCCGAAAATGAGGAGGACCAAGGGAGAATGGACGGGGGACAGGGCGAAATGGCCGAATGTGGCTAAAAAGTTCATCACTCTGTCAATTTGGTCCACACGAAGCGGCCGGAAGCACAACAAAGGCAATGCGAAGACGAAAAGCGAATGAGACACAGAAATTTTACAGGAAATGGCACCCCCAAAGCACAAACGCTGGGAGGGGAGAAGCCGGGGGGGCTCATCAGAATACGCGGCGGGGGGAGGGAGAGAGAGCGTTGCGTCGACCTCAACGCGCACTGTGAAATGTGGGAACGGTTGAGCCATTGTTTGCACTCGGCCAAATATATGCGCCATTATTGTCGCAAGTCGTGCGGTTTTTGTGACGAAACAGAGGAAAAGCAAAGTGTTACGGTCTAAAAAGCAAAAATAAAATCAATTATTTAGCAGACCGGTTCGAAGCGTGCACCGACAAGAACCATTTCTGCACTTATTGGGCTCAGAACGGCGAGTGCGACAAAGGGTCCAAGTTTATGAAACTCTTCTGCAAACGATCCTGCAGATTGTGTTGATTTTGTTTGCTCTTTTTGTTTTATTTTTTTGGCAAATTGAATATTTAAATTGAGAAATGATTCATTTCGTTTTTCCGTGCGTTTTCGCCACATCAATGGGAAGATGCACCGCCGCCAATCAACGCGTTGATGTTTTTGAGGTCCTGCAACGAATATTTTATCCGTAAGAAACAAATCGTCCGTCCGTCCGTCACCTTTGAAGGCGATTGGTGGAAATTATATCGGCCGCGCACGAAACGTCCCGGTTGTGAGGGGGCGAAGTTTTGTGCGTATTGCGACATTGACATGACATTTATTCGATCCGCGACAATTTTGACGGGCGTCAACGGATTCAGTGGGATTTTTGGAAAAGGAATCAGCGGAACGACATTCTGAAACGTTAAGTCAGATTACTCAATAAATGGACCTTACCGACCTCTTTGCCGTCGGATCCCGCTGGGTGTAACATTTTGACGAGCTCTTTCACGCAATTCACAAAGACCCGATTATAAAAACTAAATATTTAACAAATTCCAAAAAGAAATGACGTCAATTGACTGTCAGCTCCACCTGATCAGATCATCGTAATTCTTTTTTTCCGATTCACTGCTTAATGCCTTTGATGTATTGCCGTCTTCAATTAAAACGGCTCTGTAAATACGACTCGATGCTTGGGGTTGACGGCGATAGTGACACCTAAGAAATTGGGAAAGGACTGTAAATTCACTTCGGCACATCTGCTCTGCTTCACATTATGTTCTGGAAAGTGATGTCCAGCATGCACACTTTAGCGATTATGTAAAGTACACACATCAGAAGCTGGTCCAGATGACGATCCATCAAAAGATGCGTTTTAGTCCGAAAGACGTGCTAAATGTAAAAGGACCAAAATGAACAAGGGGAGAGGGCAGTCGCTGGTTGTTCATATGAAAGCACCTCAAAAAGCGTCCAAATTTTGTGCCGAGTTAGGTCGTCTACTATACGCAAACGTTCACAAAGATCGGAAAGACGTATCGCCGACAAATGGAAAACCTAAAAAACCTATCCAAATATGTGCCGATCGGCAACTAATGCGACCTTCTTGAAGAAAATGACGATGGCCGGGGGGAGGTCTATGCTCCGCTGAATGTACGCCGTCGATGAAGGCGACAAAATTTGTGACCCGGGCACAGTCGAAGGCTCCCCAAAGGCTTCAACAGAGCGACTGACGCTAAGAATAGACCAAAGTTGAGAATCGGCCTTCCACGCAAATTCGTCCAGGACGCTCTCTTCGACCTTTGTGAACATTCTCATTAATTAACAATACATTCCCTCACTCTGTTCAAATGGTTGACGGCTCCTCGACTCAGTCCGACCCCCGCTCCAATGACCAATTCAAAGATTTTGTAAAAGGCAATCGGAGCCACGACTCCCCGGAAAAGTTCGAAAGTCCACGGAAAATGTCGTTCACTGTTGTAGGCAAACAAAATAAGTTCAGACGCGCAAAGGAAAACGGACGCCAGAAATTCCACATTTTGAAAGATCACCTGAATGGAACTCGGATTACCATTTGAGTTGGGCGAAATTAGAGGATAAAACATTTTTCAATTAGATCAACCGTTAAAGTAAACTCAGAATAGGAATTTTTTATTCCAAAAATAACTGTCACCCCCAGGTCCAATTGCATTTCCATGCCCAAATTCACTGCTCTTTCTCTGTCGTGCGTTACTACTCTTAGCAACAGATAATAGAAAAGTTGTTCAATCTGCGAATATCCAATTTAATTATTCCGCAAAAACGTTAAACATTTTATACGTCGGCTATCCGCTGAGTAATATTTGATTGGAATTCGCTGTCAAAGTCGGAATTCAGAATCACGTCTTCGGCCGCTCTCGAAGCGAAGTTCCGAGACCAAATTTCAACTAAACCAATCAGACTTTGGGAGCTAAATTAGTAAGCCGGTGCCTTGTTCCAAGACAAATTCCCTGGGGTCCTCCTGGCAGTCGCCGAATAGATAAACGAGCAGTTCATCTTCAATTCCCTTGAAACCAGACAGCAAATTGTGAAGCTTTTGCGCCTCATTTTGCTCATTAGAAGACAATGCATTAGGGCAAATTGTCTGAAGTTCTTTATGTTACAAAGGCGAACAGCAAAAGCAAACTTCAGTGGTTATAACATAGGATTTGCCGGACAGCGGCGCTCTGCTGCTTGTTTTGCGACTGCTCAGCTTGTCAAAACAGTCCTGGGCGTTGATCTTGATCATCAGTTCCACGTCCATTGTCTGCTGTTGATCCAAATCGCCAACCATTCGCAAAACTGACACAGCAGCCACCTCTACCATTGGATAAATCGAATTATAATGCCATAAAAATGTTCTCACCACAAAAAGATATTTGTTAAGGACAATAAACGTACCATCAAACTCGCCGTAATAAGTCGATGAAAAGTTTTGCAAAATGGGGGCTAAAAAGATCCGTTCGTCCACTTCAGAACGTCCCATCAATGCCGCTTGGTAAAGCTGATTAAATGCCTTTCTTAAACAAAATATTGGTCAGTTCTTTGCTTTACCAAAGTCAATAAACCTATTCTCTTCAACATTAACCAACAATCCGCCGTTGTCCGTTCCGTACCCAACGATTTCGCACTCGGAGGACAATTTGTGTAAAAGCGGAGAAACCCAATGGATTTGCAAGTGCTTGGCATCCAAAACTACGCCTTCAAACTCCTCACAGAGCAATTCGAGCGGGGATTGGCCCTTAACTCGTAACGATTGGACTGAAAATGACATTTATCAACGATTTAACGGAATGCATCACCAAACGAAGAACTCAACAGTCTTTGCTGCCCTGACCGTTGAAGAGCATTGAAAACATAATCAAACAAGCACAAAAGGAGGTGAAACGAATGCAACAGGTCCTCCTGCGACGAAGTGAACTGTTCTGAAATGTAATTAAAGTCAAATGTTAACTTTAATTTCAAACCGGCAACCCAAAAACTCCAACGCGCATAGCCGGACGGAGGAGTGGGGGTCTTTACAAATATCGTTAGAATCTTCGAAAAATTTTCCAGGATATTTTAAAATTTGGTTGCAAATCTCTTAACTAATTGGGTCTAAATGTTCTCCCTGGTCTCTAATAAAATCAACATACTTCTAAGGGCAACAAACAAAGTCCAAACAAATTCAAAGAGTGAACAACTCGTCAGTTTAGGCAACAGAGGATATCTTTGAGGTGAATCTCCGGTTGAAGATGGACAAGTTACATTTTCAAATACACGTCGAAAAATAGGTAGAAACTGAAATTTGTTTAAAAAGTTCGTCGAATTGTTGAACCTTTTTGAAGACCACTGCAGCCACAGCCAAATTAGATTGGACATGCCTAACATACTCCAAAAGACGCCGAGAAGCAACGATCAATTCTGCCCAACTGTCGAGCTTGTCAAAGAATTCGAGCACGCTGATTTCGCATATGGAAAGCAATTTTGACAGCGAATATTTGCAGACGAGCTCTTTTCCGATTGGTGTTGCCTGCCAAACATTCGTAAAGAAAGCACATGCCATCCAAGAATTGCGATTGCCCTAATATTAGTGAAGAAGTACTTTCTTCCATGAGTTCCTGATTATATGGACCCATACCTCTAACACAATCTGTTGACCAATTGTATCATACTGTTTCCACGCTTTCTCAATAAGTTCGCCGCTTATCGTTGAGTCCAACTTTGAGAAAAGTTCTAAAAATTCTTTCGAAGGCTGATCACCAAGCTCCAACATTGGCGCCTGGCAATTGTCAGAAATAACTGCATCCGCGTTATCCTGATCTTCCATTCTCTTGAAAAGGTAGAATCGATCATCAACCATCTTTATTCTGATTTCTAATGAGCATAAAAGGAAAAAAGCTATTTAAGACGAACAAAAACTTCAGTATCTGCTTCACAGCACGGGCTTTAAGGCCCTGGAAACTATTCTAGCGCTGGTATTATTTGTTAAGGACGTACCAGCGAACGCGGACTGACTTTTGCCTTGCCTTTTAAAGCGTTGGCATAATGTAAATGTAAAATTTTTTTGAAAAACAAAAAAATTTTGTTGGGGGGAGACGTAAACGGCACACTTACATATCAATCACTTAAATTAAGACTTACTGATTTACTCAGTTACTGGGAGTATGTTTATGCATTCATTGCTCAAAAAATTTTAGAATGCCTAAGACATATAAAGATGAACTCCAATTTATTGAAAGAATATCTCCTGTCGAATTTCGAATCAAAAAAGGATTTGTGCCAAATATGAATGTGAGTGAAATGAATAGATAGGTAATTTGTTTTTTGATCTGTCTAATTCTCGGTAACGAATGACGAGTTAAGGTGGAGGGCCGCTTTTATGTGAATGGCGCACTGGAAAGGCTGATGTTTGAAGAGTTGCAGGCCAGTACGCTGAGTTCAGCTGCCGGTTTTTTGCCAGCTGTAAAGCAAATCGGGAACGTCGCGTCACTACCCGCTATTGTCAAGAACTCGATCGGGCTGCCTGACGTTCATTCCGGCTACGGATTTGCGATTGGAAACATCGCGGCGTTCGATTCATCCGACCCAAAATCCGTGGTTTCTCCAGGCAATTTTTTATTTGGTTTTTTTGTTCATTTAGGTACTTTAGGAGGAGTTGGCTTCGATATAAACTGTGGAGTGCGACTGATTAGAACAAATCTTTTTGAGAAGGACGTTCAGCCTCACAAGGACCAACTTGCACAGACAATGTTCGATTATATTCCCGTTGGCATCGGTTCAAAAGGGATCATCCCGGTAAATGTGAGAGACTTCGAAGAATGTCTGGAGATGGTCAGTATTTACAAGTGCGTACCCAAGAGGCGACTAAATCAAAAATAAATAAATAATTAGGCGACAGGAAGAAAAAGTGACCCGCCCCCCTCCCCTCCAAAAAAGGCCATTTTGGGTAGTGCCAATTTACATTTTAATTATCCAGCTTTTAGTATTAATGGTGCAATTTACATTTTAATTATCCAGCTTTTAGTATTAATGGTGGTTTTGGTTAAAAACAAATTATTTGGCGGTCATTATAGCCCCTATCTGGGTACGTACGCACTTATTGTTTCGGTAATGGAGCATTTTAGCACTTTTCCCATTCCGCTTAAGGGAATGGATTGGACACTGCGCGAGGGCTATTCATGGGCAGAGGACAAAGAACACTGCGAAGAATATGGTCGGTTTGCTTAGTTTTGATAAGAAATTTGCAAAGCTTTGCGCTCAGGCCGAATGCTTCAGGCCGATGCTTCAAAAGTTTCTATGAGGGCAAAAAAGCGCGGACTGCCCCAAGTTTTTCCCCCAATATTTTCGAAAGAAATGTTTTTAAATCAGCTTGGAACATTGGGGGCCGGAAATCACTACGGCGAGGTGCAAGTTGTCGAAGAAATTTATGACAAATTCGCAGCACAAAAGATGGGCCTTGATTCCGTTGGAAGAGTTTGCGTGTAAGTGAAATTGGCAACGAATAAAAGTGGCGGCATTAATTTAATCGTTTATTTAATTTTATTTTATTTAAGAATGGTTCACAGCGGAAGCAGAGGCCTTGGTCATCAAGTGGCTACGGATGCTGTAATTTTCTGAAGGATTAAATAAGAACACATTTTTTTAATATCAAAAGTTAGTCGCAATGGAAAAAGCGATGGCTCGTGACCAAATTGGCGTCAATGACCGGCAGCTAGCATGTGCTCGGATTAGCAGTCAAGAAGGCAGGCATCGCTTTGTCTTTTTCCATAAATTGGGCGTTTTTTTGTTCAGGGCAAGACTATTTGAAGGGAATGGCGGCGGCTGCTAATTTCGCATTTGTTAACCGGTCTTGCATGACATTTTGCATTCGCCAGGTGATGCTTTTTGTGTGTTGAGCAAGGGCGTCTGGGACTTTTTCAAGGATTCTGTTTTATATGGTGGAGAGGAAACAGTACAACAACCCCTCTTAGGCTTTTGCCAAAGTGTTCAATGCTTCTCCTGACGATCTCGGCATGCACGTGATATATGACGTGAGCCATAACATCGCAAAGTTTGAGGAGCATTGGCTCGATGGACGTCCCAAACAATTGTGTGTGCACAGAAAAGGGTCAACTCGTGCGTTTCCCGCCCATCACCCGCTGATTCCCGTCGATTACCAACTCACAGGTAAAGACTCAAGAATAAAACAAAATTTATGTCAAGGTAAGGTCAGCCCGTGCTAATCGGTGGTACCATGGGAACGTGCAGTTACGTTTTGACCGGAACGGAGAAGGGTTTGAACGAAACGTTTGGCACAACTTGCCATGGGGCGGTCGGTTAAGCCAAGAATTCGATTGGACCAATTTTTATCGCTTTTTTCAGGGAAGAGCGATGTCTCGTGCAAAATCTCGAAGAGCATTGGGCTTTGATGAAGTGTTGGACAGACTTAAGCAGCAGGGCATTTCCATCCGGGTGGCATCTCCAAAGCTCATCATGGAAGAGGCATTTTGATCTTTTGACAATGCAAAAAGTCATTTTCAATTTCCAGGCCCCCGAATCGTACAAAAATGTTTGCGATGTTGTGGACACTTGCCATATTGCCGGAATCTCGAAGAAGGTCGGATTTATGGGTATTTACCCCATTTTATGTAAATGCTTGCTTAGGCTGTGAAGCTTCGACCCATTGCCGTCATTAAAGGGTGATAAAATGTTATTTTATTGTTAGATTAAAGTTTTGTTGAGATTTGCAGCTTTATTACAATAAACACGTATTTGTGACTATAATTATTTATTCCATGCCCAAATTTCTCTTCCAATTGAAATGAATTAAATCGTTTTTCCCTTCCTTTCGCGAGGCTTTATGAAGCGTAGAAATCCCTTTTTATGGGATACGTCCACTCAAAAACCGAATCATGGAATTGATTTATGGAGTGAGGTGGAAGTTCGAATGGGAAAGAATAAATGGAGACGCGGGGATTTTGTAAATTTGCGAAAGAAATCCTCAGATAACTTTGCCCCTTTCTCTTTACCCCTCAGGGGCCGTCGGAATTTCCGTCCCTTTAACGTTCCCTTCCATCCGATGCCAATGAATGTATTCGTCGCCAATTTCCCTTTCTCCTTTTTGCATTCATTTTTTGCTTCTCAACTCAATAGGATTTACGAACGGCAGCAACAAAAACGAGAAAGAAGCGGAGACGGGGGAGGGGAGGGGGGGGGGGGGGTCATCGTCTCATAGTCAGCGAGCAGTGTGTGGTGTGCTGTGTGAATGTGGAAGAACACCGTTCACCCCCCCCCCCCCCCCAATTAGTGAGCAAGTCCCCCCCCCCCCTCACACATCGCGGTGTTCTTCACAGTGATTTTCCAAAAGATTTTATGTTTATTTTGGGTTCCTCACTATCCGCCATTCGCATTTTCCCCCCCCCCCCCCCTCCCCTCCCCCCTCCCTCCCTTTTCACTTATAATGGGACAGACAAAACAGCCAACAGCAACCAGTTGGGCGGGGAGGCGGAGGATGAATTGTCGTTGGCGCCAAAAGCAGATCCTCCCATTCCAGCTCATCTGATCCCCCCCCCCTCTCCCCCCCCCCCCCCCCCCTCCCCCCCCCCTCCCGCCATTTATATGCATTTTCACCGAAATTCCCTCCGCTTTCCCATGCCCTCGGGCATTTCTCTCGCCCTCCAGCCAATCCATCACTTTCCCCTCCTTCCCCGCGGGCGATCCTTTCACCATCGCGCAGACCGCGCTTTTCCCATTTCAAAACAAATTTTGGAGGCCAAAGGCTGAATTTATCCGTTCATCACTTTTTCGGATCAGTTTCTGAGAGCAATCCGTTGGAATCGAAGTCTTCACGGATAAAAGAAAATTATTTTCAGTAAAACGGACCGATGGACATTATTCAGACGGTGCCACTCCCTCCCTCCCCAGCTGCTGCTGACCAACATCCCCTTCCCCCCCCCCCCCCAATCAAATCCATTGCCACTTAGCTGAAGGGGTACTTGAGCCAGACACGCCCGTGGGAATTCGTTCTGGGGGGGGGGGGGGGGGGCAATGTGATGAGTGAATACGGATGGAAGTAGACGGACAATTGATCCCTTCTCCGGGGACAACCGAAACGAAATCCTTCCCCATTTTTCCCACAGAGCAACACATTGTCCCAACGGTGTCATTTTATTCGCGCACTATCTCATTACCCCCCCCCCCGTCGATTCACAGAAGTACGTCCCCGCCATCTGGACTCCCTTCTCCTCAACTCCTCCGTCCGCCTGTTGTGTTCATCTTCTTCCCTTCCTCAACTCCTCCGTCCGCCTGTTGTGTTCATCTTCTTCCCTTCCTCAACTCCTCCGTCCGCCTGTTGTGTTCATCTTCTTCCCCTCCTCAACTCCTCCGTCCGCCTGTTGTGTTCATCTTCTTCCCCTCCTCAACTCCTCCGTCCGCCTGTTGTGTTCATCTTCTTCCCCTCCTCAACTCCTCCGTCCGCCTGTTGTGTTCATCTTCTTCCCCTCCTCAACTCCTCCGTCCGCCTGTTGTGTTCATCTTCTTCCCCTCCTCAACTCCTCCGTCCGCCTGTTGTGTTCATCTTCTCCCCCTCCTCAACTCCTCCGTCCGCCTGTTGTGTTCATCTTCTTCCCCTCCTCAACTCCTCCGTCCGCCTGTTGTGTTCATCTTCTTCCCCTCCTCAACTCCTCCGTCCGCCTGTTGTGTTCATCTTCTTCCCCTCCTCAACTCCTCCGTCCGCCTGTTGTGTTCATCTTCTTCCCCTCCTCAACTCCTCCGTCCGCCTGTTGTGTTCATCTTCTTCCCCTGCTCTTCTTCTTGCTCTTCCGCCCTCATCCATCCAACTAATCGCAGAAGCGGCTAACCAACTGGTTTGTCTTTCGCCGGGCGTTCTTTTGAAGTTCCTTGCCGACCGATGGCTGTGTTGGGTTGGGTGATGTGGTTAATTATGCAAAGGATGAGCAAAGTGATCAGAGGACAAAATAGGAAAAGCCGAAAACACGAGCGATTGATCCGCTGATCTCCCAGCATAACTCATCCCCTCCCTCACACATTCCACAAAACATTTGTCTCTTCAATTCATTCCAAGCAGCATCATCGCAGCCTTTTTGTCAGATTGCTTGTCAGAATGACGTATTTGCTGTCTTCTTTTCCATTGAGCAGTTGAACCTTTGAACTGCTTGCTCTTCTTTCCCATTTGGTCTTTCCGTTCAATGCTCCTGACTCTCCACTCCGTTGTCCTACTTGTCCAACTCGACCTCCTCCTCGTCATCCCTCTCCTGCAGGTTGGTACTACTCCGGCTCTGCCCCTATTCTCTACATCACATTCCCAAGGCAATTCATCGCACTTTCACTGTTCCGGAGCTTCGACACACTTTTGGAGTCGATCGTCATGACCAAGTTCCCGAGTACAACTTGCTGACTTCGGTTAAGCGTGAACTAAGCGCCGATGGGACCACGCGGAAAATACAATTCCGGGCCTGGAACACGTCCTTTCTGATCGAACTCCGCCCGAACCATCGACTAATCAGTCCCCACATGGTAAGCCAGTACTGAGTTTGAATTACATTCATTTACAAACCAGATCTCAGTTGTTCGCCATGCTAACCAAACAATATCGCGCCAAGGCCTTCCTCGTCGATCATTTTCCAATTGCCATTTCCATGGCCACGTCCTTTCTCACGGAGGTTTTCGTGCAGCCATTTCGGACTGTCATCGACTTATGGGCATCATCGTCCAGAAAAGTCACTTTTTGGTGTTGCAAACAGTGCCTGAAAGGATGAGGAGGAAAAAGAAGAGAAGGAGGAGGAGGAAGAAGAGGTCGGACGGACAGGAAAGAGATGCCGAATATTTAGTGTATAAGCGAACGACGATGGTTAATTCGTTGGAGGAAAAACTCACCGGGTGGAGGCTAAAACAAGAAAACGGGAGAGGCCCATTGACAGGACGTCCTGATACTGGTCGGGGACTGAGGATGGTCAGCAGGATCAATGAGGTGAGTGACTTGCGGAGACTGATCAACAGAAAGAAACAAATGATAATTGAGGAAACACGAGAGAATTATGAAGAAAGGGAAGAGGAAGTGAAAAGTGCGGCCGAAGCTGCAGCCGCTGAGGACGGGCAGCTGTTCTGCGACGTGTCCAGTCAGTCGCCGCCGCCAACCAAATGAATGCCAATTGCTTTAACCCCCCATTTAGCGGACAACGGCACTTTGTCAGTTCTCCCCCCAGAACTTGCCAACTACACTCTCCCGTCAGCGGCCAACCTGAACTCTCTGTTCATCTTCCCCCAGTTGGACCCAATAACCTTGGCAATTCAAATCTCCCCCCCCTCCAAAAATCAATTGTCCCTCACTTTCTCAGGAAATTGGCCTTTTCCTCGACTCGATGCTTTTCGAGCATTTCCGACGGGAGTTCACAGCCGAGCCCGAACAGCATTTGACCGACTTTTCATTGGCACTGATCAACAATGTGAGAGAGCGTAGAGGGGGAGGAGAAGCCCCAATAATTCCATTTACCCTCCAAAAAGGTGCACGTTCTTTACCAACAGCCGAGCCTTTCCCCTAATTTGGACATTGTCGTCGTCCATTTTGAACTGTGGAAGGCCCAACCGGTAAAGTCATCAGAAGTTTGTCTAAAAAGTGAGACGCCACCCCACCACTCCTTAAGGCTCCTCTGGCAACGGAATTGCACCGGAATGGCCAAGCCCAGTCTCTGGTCGGTTTCTGGTGCCGTGCCGTTCTCCGCAGTCGCTTCCCCTTCCAGTTGGACTCCTTTTGTCGTCACCAAGCCCGCGTCAATCCTGGCACCGACCTGACTGACCCAAACCACTGGGACCACGCGGTGCTCCTCACCGGGTGAATTCTTCTCACTTAGCATCCGAAGCGATCAAATTTAAAAGCATCCCAAAAATGATGAACTCGCCATGTCCTACCAAAACAATTCCTCTCATTTCTGCAGCTACGACATTTACCACACAACTTCGAGCGTTGCCGGCGTTGCCCCGGTTGGCAGAATGTGCGACGAGCTGTTCGCGTGCTCCCTGGTGGAGGGACTCCATTTGGGACGCTCTTTTGTCCTCGCACACGAAATGGGCCACAAGTTGGGGATTTAAAATTTCCCAAAACTTCCAATGGCCTCTTCTCAGCATGGGAATGGTCCACGACGGGGTGCAGAACCAGTGTGGACGGAGCTGTTGTCTGATGTCAGCCGTGAACGGTGCCGGCAAGACCACATGGAGCAGCTGTTCCGTCCGCGAGTTCAACTCCTTTTTGCTCCAATTGGAGTTTGTGTGGCCAAGTTGATAAAAGCATTTACTTTAGCCCCTAAGTGATCAAAATGGCCTTTTTCAGGGCCTTGATAGGCAATTTATAATTTTGCAATTTAGCGAAAGCGGCAGGGGAAATTGTCTACGGGACCCGGCAGAGTCCATCGCTTCGCACGACCATTTGAAGGACGGGCGGCTTCCGGGCCAACGTTTTACTGCGGACCAGCAATGTTCGTACTTTTGGGGAAGAGACTTCCAAGTGGAAATTCCCAATGGTCGCTCCTTCGAGGTTCTCCGATTGGAAGCATTCTCTTCATCTTTCGTTCGTTTAATTGTTAGGATATCTGTCGCATTTTGTGGTGCGGTAACAGCGGCTCCACCATCTCCACAGCACATCCAGCCCTTGAGGGGAGTTGGTGTGGAGACCAACGGGTGAGAGATTGGCATTGCCTATTTGCCTTGACCACGTCCATCTTCAACAGTGGTGCCATCGCGGACAGTGCGAAGAATGGCATTCCGAAATGGGCGCTTTCCCAACTGCGCTCGATGGAAAGTGGTCTGACTGGACATCAGCTGAGAAACAGTGTCCGATCACTCAGTGCCAGATCACTGGATCCATCGCTCTCATCAGCCAACTCCGAACTTGCACTGCTCCAGCGTAAGTGTTTACTTTTAACACATATATTTGTCTATTTCGGGCCCAACAACGGCGGCCGAACATGTGAAGGGTCCAACGTCCGCGGCATCGTTTGCGGGGGGTCGCGCTCTCTCTGCGAGGGGTTCACGGGCAAAGAGTTCGGAGACCGCCTTTGCAGTGCCATTCTTCACGACCAGATCAGACCGGACAAGCAGCTCAGCGGGGACAGCTTTTTGCGTTTGTTGCATTGCCTTTGCTCATTTGGCACTTAACGCCACCATATTCATTCATTAGATCAAAGTCAGCCGTGCAAAATTTGGTGTCATGTTCGAGATTCCGAACTGATTCGAAATAAGGGACAATTCCCGAACGGTAATTAACAATTTGATTTATTGTTTTGCATTCTCCGCATATTCAGGTTCCCCCTGCGGCCCCAACCATTTTTGTGTCGGCGGTGTGTGTCTGATGGTAATTAAGTTAATGACAATATGCCGAGAACACATTACGAGACTGACTGGGTCTAATAATCATTCAATTATGTACTTAATTACCATCTAATCATTCATTCTCTGTGCTCAGATGGGATGTGACGGGCGCGCTTTGGTTCAGAGTCCGTCCGATTGTCCTTCGGCAGATTCGACAGAACTGAACGTTAAGCCCCAATTAAAGCATTCATTCGTCATTTCCATATTCAGTTCATCATTTCGACTGGGAATCTCCGAAAACATTCGACGAAAGCCGAAAAATGGGACCAATGGGGGCAATGGTCCGTCTGCTCCGCCACTTGCGGTGACTTCGGCGTTCAGAAAAGGACGCGAAAATGCCGTTTCCCCGTGGAATCGGTAATTGGAAGAGGGCGAAGACACTTTAATAATGGCGGCACCTTCTGAAGGAATGTGCGGGAAAGGACAGCGAAGTGAGGGCGTGTGACCCAACGCCGTCCCGGTGTGAGGCAATGTTCTCGGAATGGACAGGTTTTGTCCAATTGGGGAGGGCCAAATGAATAAGACAAACGAAACTCTAAAGAATGGTCCGATTGTGATGGGCCGTGCGGACAGAAAGACGCGGGAAGGCGGAGACGACGGAGGAAATGCATGGCAAATGTCGCGGACTGCACGGAAGCGACGGTCGAAGAGGAGCCATGCCGAAGGGTTTGAATCGAAAAGCACACGAAAAAAAGGATTTGAAAACAATTATTAATTTAAGGTAAACTGTTCGGAGTGGGGCCAATGGACTGCTTGGACAGAATGTGTGGGGAGATGCGGGGAGGAGGGCGAGAGGAGCAGGGAGCGCAAGTGTTCTGCGGAAGGTTGGTGGGTTGATGGAGTGTTGGGGGGGGGGGGCAGGAGTTCGGGGGGCATCGGAATCATTAATTAAGTGTTGGGGGGGGGGAGTTCGGGGGGCATCGGAATCATTAATTAAGTGTTGGGGGGGCAGGAGTTCGGGGGGCATCGGAATCATTAATTAAGTGTTGGGGGGGGGGGGGGGGGAGTTCGGGGGGCATCGGAATCATTAATTAAGTGTTGGGGGGGGCAGGAGTTCGGGGGGCATCGGAATCATTAATTAAGTGTTGGGGGGGGGGGAGTTCGGGGGGCATCGGAATCATTAATTAAGTGTTGGGGGGGGGGGGGCAGGAGTTCGGGGGGCATCGGAATCATTAATTAAGTGTTGGGGGGGGGAGTTCGGGGGGCATCGGAATCATTAATTAAGTGTTGGGGGGGGGAGTTCGGGGGGCACCGGAATCATTAATTAATTCAGGTGGGGAGGGAGACGCCGAGTTGGGATGTGAGGGGCATTCTGTCCAGAGAGAGCGATGCAATGAGACTAAGTGTGAGATGGCGCTGAATGACGAAAGAGGGTGGGGAGAGGTGATCGGAGGGGGGGGGGGGGGGGGGGGGCGTCTTTCGATTACGGGAAAAAGGACTTTTGTAGTGGCAGCCTTGTTCGGTGAGCTGCGGGATCGGATTTCAATTCAGGGAAAGGCTATGCGGGGACAGACAATGTGCCGGCAGTGGGAAGCAGGCGAGGACGTGCAATGTTCAAGTGCTATTGGGGGGGGGGGAAGGCAATTCGCTAATTGTTTCGTTTAAGGACTGTTCCCGAGTGCTCGACATGCCGGTTTGGAGTGAGTGGTCGTTGTGGAGTGTTTGTTCCCGAACTTGCGGCCAGGGGGTTCAGCAACGTTTCCGACGGTGCATGAACGGACTTTGCTCCGCTGGAGAATCGTTAAAGGAGCAGAAACGATGCGTACTTGGCCCGTGTCCACAGGCAATTCACTCAGAGTTAATAAACGACCAGCCAATTCTTTCAGTGGTCAATTTGGTCTCAATGGACAAAATGTGCGTCTTGCAGTGTATTTGAAACACGCAAAAGGCAAAGACAATGTGTCGTAAAAGTGGCAATAGCGGAAGGACAACAGGAAGAGACTGAGTTGGGCCAGGAAGCTTGCAGCTCGGGTAGGAAGGATAATGATCGAGGAGGGTGGGGGCGGGAGGTGATCAGAAAGAGTACGTCATCAACTTCTCCGATTAGCAGGTGCCCCCATTGAGTTCGACACTTGCGAACGGTCGTGTGCGGAAGAGGAAAGTGCCAAAGTGCACGGGGTAAAGATAGTTCAAGCGACCGGTAACGTCAGTGAGTCATTGACCGGGAGTTGGACACAATGGGGCGACTGGTCACAGTGTTCCGCGACTTGCGGGAATGGAACGCGTCGAAGGGAGCGTACCTGCGAAGGCGGAGGGAGAGGCGGATGCGGTTGGCAGGACGCGGAGACGGAGCAGTGCCGCGAGCAACGATGTGAGGGACACGCGAACGCGCACAATGTTTCCGGAAATGCTTTGGCAGAAGGTCAGTCGCACTTTTAAGGGGGACGAACGGATTGGCATCCAAACATTCAGCAACAAAAAGCGTCGTCCGTTACCCGACTTGGTCAGAATGGTCCGAATGGTCCGCCTGTTCTTGCTTCTCACTCAAACGCTACAGACGGCGTTTCTGCCGCGTTCATGACCCCCAGTTGAAGGTGGGCTGGGATTATTCTAGAAAGTTTTAAAATATTCTTTGCAGGGATTCTGTGCCGGATCAATCATTGATCAGAGCCCATGCATCCCTCCCGATTTGTCCACATCCCTTGAGGGGAAACAATGTGTTGCCATTGCAGGCAGTTGGTCGGACAAGCACCGAAAGGAGATTAACCACACTGAGTTTATTTTGACAGGTCCGCTTGGTCGGAGTGGTCGGACTGCTCCCAAGACTGCGGCACGCGGGGACATCGCATTCGGAACCGAATGTGCGCCAATCCGCTCCCGTCCAATAGGTAAATGAATGGCAATAATCGCGCAGCTTTTTCTTTCACCGATCAGCCAATTTTCCGATTTTAGGGGCTCCTATTGTGTCGGTTTCTCATTCGACCAGGTCCCCTGTGACCAAGCCGCCATTATTTGTCGTGGTGATCCAATCGATGGCCGTTGGAGTGAATGGTCCGATTGGTCTCAATGTTCGAATCCATGTGCCAACGGACAAAGGTCGCGGTCGAGATACTGCTCTAACCCCCGCCCTCAAAATGGCGGCAAACAATGTTCCGGAACAGATTTTGAGTTGCAGGTCCTGTGACCGCCCCCCCCCCTCAAATTGCAACATTCGTTTAGGCTTGTTCCGAGCCGGCTTTGTGCCAAATCTGTGAGTTAAAGCGCCAACAAAAGCCCCCCCCCCTTCGCTCACTTCACCCCTTTCATTTCAAAGTTCACTCACCGCTAAGTCTCTCGCCAAATGTTTCATCCACCAACACATCTTTGCCTTCACCACCTCAGCCCCTATGGGGCCCCTGGTCCCCGTGGTCCAATTGCACTTCCAATTGTGCTTTTGCCCTCCGGCGACGATTCCGCTTGTGCGAGTTGTCCAAAGAGGCGCAACTTTCGACAAAAAGCTGCGAAGGAATTGCTCAAATGACAGCAATGTGCGATACGCCCTTTTCCTGTCCAAATGGTCTCTTCTAACATTCACAAATCACAAAAATAACCAACCGATCACTAACAAATAAACTAACAAAACGCACAGATACGGCGGTGACAGACGGACGATGGACGGAATGGAGCGAATGGTCGGCGGCTAACTGCGAATGGGGGACGTGCAACGGCGGGAGGGATTCGGCAGAGGACGAGGAAATGGGGGAGGAGGAGACGGAAGAGGACGGGGGAGGCTCCGGAGAGGAGGAAACTCCGACGGAAGAGGACCGGGAGCAGCACTTTGGGGGTTATTCTATGGCATTGGCACACGCACTTAACACTCGAACAAGGTCCGAAAATTATCGATTTTAACCCAACCACCACACATTCACAAATCAAATCACATCCTTAGTTTTTGGCACCCTCGTCAATCTGTGCCCTCCCTTCCCCTATTTCCCAATGCCCCCCCCCATTTCCTCACATCCTTAGTTTTTGGCACCCTCGTCAATCTGTGCCCTCCCTTCCCCTATTTCCCAATGCCCCCCCCCATTTCCTCACATCCTTAGTTTTTGGCACCCTCGTCAATCTGTGCCCTCCCCTTCCCCTATTTCCCAATGCCCCCCCCATTTCCTCACATCCTTAGTTTTTGGCACCCTCGTCAATCTGTGCCCTCCCCTTCCCCTATTTCCCAATGCCCCCCCCATTTCCTCACATCCTTAGTTTTTGGCACCCTCGTCAATCTGTGCCCTCCCCTTCCCCTATTTCCCAATGCCCCCCCATTTCCTCACATCCTTAGTTTTTGGCACCCTCGTCAATCTGTGCCCTCCCCTTCCCCTATTTCCCAATGCCCCCCCCATTTCCTCACATCCTTAGTTTTTGGCACCCTCGTCAATCTGTGCCCTCCCCTTCCCCTATTTCCCAATGCCCCCCCCCATTTCCTCACATCCTTAGTTTTTGGCACCCTCGTCAATCTGTGCCCTCCCCTTCCCCTATTTCCCAATGCCCCCCCCATTTCCTCACATCCTTAGTTTTTGGCACCCTCGTCAATCTGTGCCCTCCCCTTCCCCTATTTCCCAATGCCCCCCCCCATTTCCTCACATCCTTAGTTTTTGGCACCCTCGTCAATCTGTGCCCTCCCCTTCCCCTATTTCCCAATGCCCCCCCCCATTTCCTCACATCCTTAGTTTTTGGCACCCTCGTCAATCTGTGCCCTCCCCTTCCCCTATTTCCCAATGCCCCCCCCATTTCCTCACATCCTTAGTTTTTGGCACCCTCGTCAATCTGTGCCCTCCCCTTCCCCTATTTCCCAATGCCCCCCCCATTTCCTCACATCCTTAGTTTTTGGCACCCTCGTCAATCTGTGCCCTCCCCTTCCCCTATTTCCCAATGCCCCCCCCATTTCCTCACATCCTTAGTTTTTGGCACCCTCGTCAATCTGTGCCCTCCCCTTCCCCTATTTCCCAATGCCCCCCCCATTTCCTCACATCCTTAGTTTTTGGCACCCTCGTCAATCTGTGCCCTCCCCTTCCCCTATTTCCCAATGCCCCCCCCCATTTCCTCACATCCTTAGTTTTTGGCACCCTCGTCAATCTGTGCCCTCCCCTTCCCCTATTTCCCAATGCCCCCCCCCATTTCCTCACATCCTTAGTTTTTGGCACCCTCGTCAATCTGTGCCCTCCCCTTCCCCTATTTCCCAATGCCCCCCCCCATTTCCTCACATCCTTAGTTTTTGGCACCCTCGTCAATCTGTGCCCTCCCCTTCCCCTATTTCCCAATGCCCCCCCCCATTTCCTCACATCTGTGCCCTCCCTTCCCCTATTGCCCAATGCCCCCCCCATTTCCTCCACATCCTTAGTTTTTGGCACCCTCGTCAATCTGTGCCCTCCCCTTCCCCTATTTTCCCAATGCCCCCCCCATTTCCTCACATCCTTACTTTTTGGCACCCTCGTCAATCTGTGCCCTCCCTTCCCCTATTTCCCCAATGCCCCCCCCATTTCCTCACATCCTTAGTTTTTGGCACCCTCGTCAATCTGTGCCCTCCCCTTCCCCTATTTCCCAATGCCCCCCCCATTTCCTCACATCCTTAGTTTTTGGCACCCCTCGTCAATCTGTGCCCTCCCCTTCCCCTATTTCCCAATGCCCCCCCCCATTTCCTCACATCCTTACTTTTTGGCACCCTCGTCAATCTGTGCCCTCCCCTTCCCCTATTTCCCAATGCCCCCCCCATTTCCTCACATCCTTAGTTTTGGCACCCTCGTCAATCTGTGCCCTCCCCTTCCCCTATTTCCCAATGCCCCCCCCCATTTCCTCACATCCTTACTTTTTGGCACCCTCGTCAATCTGTGCCCAATGCCCCCCCATTTCCTCACATCCTTAGTTTTTGGCACCCTCGTCAATCTGTGCCCTCCCCTTCCCCTATTTCCCAATGCCCCCCCATTTCCTCACATCCTTAGTTTTTGGCACCCTCGTCAATCTGTGCCCTCCCCTTCCCCTATTTCCCAATGCCCCCCCATTTCCTCACATCCTTAGTTTTTGGCACCCTCGTCAATCTGTGCCCTCCCCTTCCCCTATTTCCCAATGCCCCCCCCATTTCCTCACATCCTTAGTTTTTGGCACCCTCGTCAATCTGTGCCCTCCCCTTCCCCTATTTCCCAATGCCCCCCCCCCATTTCCTCACATCCTTAGTTTTTGGCACCCTCGTCAATCTGTGCCCTCCCCTTCCCCTATTTCCCAATGCCCCCCCCATTTCCTCACATCCTTACTTTTTGGCACCCTCGTCAATCTGTGCCCTCCCCTTCCCCTATTTCCCAATGCCCCCCCCCCATTTCCTCACATCCTTAGTTTTTGGCACCCTCGTCAATCTGTGCCCTCCCCTTCCCCTATTTCCCAATGCCCCCCCCCCATTTCCTCACATCCTTACTTTTTGGCACCCTCGTCAATCTGTGCCCTCCCCTTCCCCTATTTCCCAATGCCCCCCCCCATTTCCTCACATCCTTACTTTTTGGCACCCTCGTCAATCTGTGCCCTCCCCTTCCCCTATTTCCCAATGCCCCCCCCCCCATTTCCTCACATCCTTACTTTTTGGCACCCTCGTCAATCTGTGCCCTCCCCTTCCCCTATTTCCCAATGCCCCCCCCCATTTCCTCACATCCTTACTTTTTGGCACCCTCGTCAATCTGTGCCCTCCCCTTCCCCTATTTCCCAATGCCCCCCCATTTCCTCACATCCTTAGTTTTGGCACCCTCGTCAATCTGTGCCCTCCCCTTCCCCTATTTCCCAATGCCCCCCCCCATTTCCTCACATCCTTACTTTTTGGCACCCTCGTCAATCTGTGCCCTCCCCTTCCCCTATTTCCCAATGCCCCCCCCCATTTCCTCACATCCTTACTTTTTGGCACCCTCGTCAATCTGTGCCCTCCCCTTCCCCTATTTCCCAATGCCCCCCCCATTTCCTCACATCCTTAGTTTTTGGCACCCTCGTCAATCTGTGCCCTCCCCTTCCCCTATTTCCCAATGCCCCCCCCATTTCCAGGACTCGCGCCTGCTCAGCTCCTTCTCCCGGCGGCACTCCCTGCTTTGGGCCCTCCTCACAGCGCACTTCCTGCCCAAAGGGCGCCTCTTCCGCCAAATGCGACCGCTCCTCCACTTCCGTTTTGCAGCTGATTTCCAACATTTGGCAAATGGACAACGTATTCATTCGTCGGATGGTCAATTTCTAAAGATTTCACTCTTTCGGCCATGAATCTCATTTTTTAAAGATTAATTTAGCCTTAACCAATATAAGTGCACTTCTCTTCATGTCCCTCTCAAGTCTTTCTCACTTTGAAATTTGTTAGGGTTCACCCGACCTCCCGACACGGAAGTGTCGCTACTTGTCGGGGGGTCGGAGAGAATTTTCTGAAATCGGAGACTCCATCTGATCTGGGGGATAATTCATTTCAGAGAAAGCGCATTGACTAATGAAAACATTGTTGCTCAAACCCTTAAGAAAGGGACCGGGCGGGCCCTGAACCTTAATTTATAACTTATTTAAAGTTCCATTATTAATGTGCTATCATTCCATTCCAATACATTTTTACGTCTTTCACGTCGATTTTTATGTTTTCCATGTTCGAGAATAAATTTGATTTTAGTATTCATAATGTTAACAAAACATACATTGGAATAAAGTGGGTGAATGCAATAAAAGTGGAGCTAGACCCTCAGATCATTTGTCAGACCCAACTTCACTATTATGTGAATACCGAATTATTTAGGGTGTGTCTTTTTTTAATGAAAATTATTGTTTAATTTAATTTAAAAATAATCATAAACTCAAAACATCCACTACTGTGATCGATGATATATTCCCCACGGGCATAGAAGTGGGGTTTGGTTGGATCGAAGTGCTCAAGTTCGGCAAGTTTTCTAAAAAGAGACAAACCCGGGTTTTTGGGGTCGAAACCGATGGTTAGCCAGGGGGAGCCACTGCTTTTTGTCCACAGATTCTTGTTGAATTCCATTCATCAAATGTCACAAATGACGTTGAAGCTGTTGTTGTGCGGCTGCCAAACGCTGATTTTCTCTTGTTACGGTCAGTTCGTGGGCGCCCATTTTCCCTTCCCTTCCGCATTTGCTTCCCGAGTTTGTGCAAAATCCTGGCGATTTGCTTGAAGGAACAGTTGAAGTCCTCCGCCAACATGGCGCGTATTCAACGACGGATCCGTTTCCTTCTTCCGTCATGAAATAGAATATTTTGAAGTGAAATTTGTAGAGCCCGACTTGGACCTTGGTACAGGCCTGGATTTTTCCTGTACCCAGAGTCCAGGTCCAGTGGAGCCTCCGCGACCCTGGATTTTCCTAGACCTGGACTTTGGTCCAGGAAATCAGGTCCAGGCACCTCCTTAAAATCCAGGTCAAGGCATAATAAACCTGGATTTCATGGATTAAAAATACACCCCTAAAGATGGTGTTTCTGAGCAACAAACGGCAGAATACCGCTTAAAATGAATCATAGTGGACAGTCCCCGGCCCCTAAAGTGGGCAGCCACTGATTTTGGGCGTTTTGTTTGACATTTGTTAGTTCGTCCAACGGTGCCGCATGACTCCACACGATTTGCGAAGTTCGGTTGACCATGACGAACTCTCGAGACACAACACGGAAAGAGACTGTTGGATTCTGTTGTTTGACATGGTACACAAAGGTCCACCGTTGTGTCATTTCGGCAGTTATGAGTTTCCCTCCCAAATTTAGGTGTACGATTTAACGCAATATTTGGAGTTTCATCCCGGGGCGTTTTGACGAAAAATCCATTGACGAAAATCGTGCCACCCCCACAAGGAGTGTGGGTCGTTTCGGCCCCGCCCTTTCGGCCCCGAGACGTTTCGGGGGAACGGGGATCGATTCGTTCCCCACCGATTCGTTCACCTACGATTCGTTCCCCATATACGATTCGTTCCCCTCGAAAAAAATAAAAAAATTTCCAAAGTCCATAAAAAAGGGTTTATAGGGGGTATACGGGGGCATTGAACCTGAATATAACCTCCATTTCGACCAATTTCGAACCCCGGACCCTAGTTCGAACAATTTTTCAAAAACAAATTTTTTTGTCAAAACCGATTTTTATAACAAAATCGTTCAAAATTATATTTGTACGATCTCCCGTTCGTTCTTACATGCTTTTTAGAACCATTTAAACGACTTTAAAAACAAATTTTTTTTTTGGAAAAAAACATTTTTTTTGATCAATTGTTCGAATTCGGGTCCGGGATTCGACATAAGTAAAAACGGAACCCGAAACGTGTTCTCCGCACGTGTTTTAGACGATTTTTTGAGGTTTAAAGGCATTTTTGTGGAGGGGAACGAATCGTTACAAAGGGAACGAATCGTTACAAAGGGAACGAATCGTTACAAAGGGAACGAATCGTTACAAAGGGAACGAATCGTTACAAAAGGAACGAATCGTATATGGGGAACAGGGAGGCCAACTCAACTGCGGTAAAATATGGCAACCGGCTCCAAAAATATGGCATTTTATGGCATCGAGGGGTCAAAAATATGGCATTTTTATGGCATGTTTTCTTTAAGAATGTTCAAAAACGTAAATTTTTTTGATAATTCTGCTTCACTGTTGGGGGAGGGGGGGGGGGGGGGGGGGGTCGGCGGTGCCGATAGGCGTCGCCGAGAAAATTTTGAATTTTTGACTCTCATTTGTTAAGAGATTTGCAACCAAAAACTTAAAATTGTACGAATCAAGGAGCACTATTTTTGGGAATTCTCATTTTTCCTTTAAAAATGAGATATTTTCAAATGTTCTAAAATATGGCAAAATTATGGCAAGTGTGGAAATATGGCAAACAATAAGGCAAATTTCCAAAATTATCGCATTTGCCTTAAAAATAAGGCAATTTGGCATCCCTGATGGGGAACGAATCGTAGGTGAACGAATCGGTGGGGAACGAATCGATATTTTACCGTTTCGGGGCCGGGACGTTTCGGCCCCACCCTGCAATTTCTTTTTGTTTCCTTGGGGCCGAAACTCCTTTGGGCCGAAACATCCGAAACGGGCCGAATCGGCGGGGCCAAAACGTCCTGTTCCGCCCACAAGAACCTTGTTTTTGTTGTAAATAAATAGGATGGGCGATTTGAAGGGGAAAGGACTTTTGGGGGGCGGTGAGTCCGACCGACCCATTTAAGGCTTATCAGTTAAAGAAGAACACGCTTTAAATCTAATATTCGTAGTCTTTAGGCATGTCTTCGAGACGGCCTTTGAGGGTGTCGGGGAAAGAGACGGCCGGCGGGGCTCAGCCTGCAGACGAAGGCGAGTTCAAAAAGGTAGAGAGTTTGTTCGTCCATGTGATTTGGCGCGTTATTTCTGATTTTCGATTGTGATCGGAGTTTGCGCAATGCAGCGGAAGGCAAACAGCAAACCGATGAGCTCGATTATGGCCAAAATGGGCGAGTTCTACAAGGTATGGGTCCAATTTTGTCGGTTCTCTAATTTTAAACGCGTCGGTAATATTACTTATTTTAAATGTTATCGACATCGAAAAACTCATTTTTGATTTCAAAAAAAATTCTTTATCAAAATCTTTTTGTTATTCTGTCAGGACTACCTCGACTTCATTATTTTCCCGGAGGAAACCATCCTCAGTGAGGCGGTGGAGAATTGGCCTCTCTGTGATTGCCTCATCTCTTTCCATTCCACCGATTTTCCGCTAAAAAAGGCAATTGAATATGAAAAACTGAGAAGACCTTATGTTCTGAATGATCTTCATCGACAATTCGACTTGGTTTGACAAATTTTGGCTTACAAAGAGAGGGGCCTCGGATGTTTTGCAATTTTTTGGAGATTTTATCTTAATTTCAGAAAAAAATGTAAGTTTTTGTCTGGATGAAATTATCTAAATCTTTTAAAAAGTAGACACGCTTAAGCATTTTTACAGAAATGCGAAGGCTCCCCTCCCCCGTTATTAGGGAATAACATTTTTTCTTCCCTAAATTTCAGTTGGACCGCAGAAAAGTGTTCCGGACATTGGCCCGTGCGGGCATTGACCACCCGCGACACTGTGTCTTGATCCGGAATGAGAAGGGCGAATGTCTGTGCCGAACTTCTTGAAATTGCCGAAACTCATCTTTAAGTGGTCGGAGATGAATTGCGAGAGTTTGCCGACCACATTGAAGTCAATGGGATGACCTTCAACAAGCCGTTTGTGGAAAAGCCCGTTAATGCGGAGGACCACAACATTTACATTTACTATCCGAGTTCGGTTGGGGGCGGCTCCCAGCGGCTGTTCAGGAAGGTTTTCGTCGGGCATTTGGTTTAGTCGGTATTGTTTTGTTTGAGGTTAATGATAGGAGCAGTTGGTACTCCCCGGTGAGCACTGTTCGCAAGGAGGGCTCCTACCTTTACGAGGAGTTCATTCCGGCTGATGGAACTGATGTCAAAGTATATGCAGTGGGCCCGTACTATGCCCATGCCGAGGCGCGGAAGGCGCCTGGGTTGGACGGTTGGACACAATTAGTGATTAATTAAAAATAATTTGGGCTTAGCAGGAAAAATTGAACGAAAATACTCGATTTCCGACTTTTTTTTAGGGGACTTATTAAGCACTTATTTATATTAAAATTCACTTTTATATTAAAATTATTGTATTTGATATCATTGAAGGCAAAGTCGAGAGGGACGCGGATGGAAAGGTGGGCGGGCGACGGTTGATGGGTTAAAATGGTGTTCTTTTTTGAGGAAGTTCGGTATCCCGTCATATTAAGTGCCAAGGAGAAGACAATTGCCCGAAGGGTTGTGCTCGCATTTGGGGTAAGGGCGGGGACTGTCAACCGATGGACGCAATTTCCCGCATTTCATTCAGCAGAGCGTTTGTGGTTTTGACCTCCTCAGGGCCAACGGCTGTTCGTATGTGTGCGACGTCAACGGCTTTTCGTTTGTCAAAACTTCGACCAAATATTACGAAGACACAGCAAAAATACTCGGCAATACAATTCTGAGACGTTTGGCTTCGTCGCTGAGCATTCCCTGGCACATTCCGTTCCAGGATGGTCGTTCTGTTGTTATTTATTGTAGTTCTGTGTTGGGTCTAAACTTTTAAAACCCTTCATTTATCAGTTTTTAATGACCTTTTTTTTGTCCCCCCCCCCCAAATTATTTTATCGGAATTTTTTTCAACAGATGACCCGCCATTGGTATCGACACCGAGCGGTAAAATCATGGAATTGCGCTGTGTGTTGGCGGTAATTCGGCACGGCGACAGAACCCCAAAACAAAAGATGAAAGTCGCAGTGAAAGACGAAAGATTTTGGAAGATGTTCCAGAAATACGACGGACTACGAAAGCGTGAACTGAAACTGAAAAAACCAACTCAACTGATGGAAATACTCGAAATAGTAAGCGCTTTTGCCTGAAAACAAATCTTTTGGCTCTTTCAAGGTAAGACAATTGCTCCAAGAAAGTTTGGAACAACGTCGCTCATTGCTGGGTAAAAATACGCATTTTCTGTGGGAGAAAAGAGACGGTTCGGCATCGGTGGGGGCGGAGCATTCGCTGACGAACGAATTGGAAAAGTGCGAAGAGGCCATCAAAACGTGGGAGCAAATGCGCGCTGTGTTGGAAATGTTCGTAAATTTTGCATAAAACCCTTTTTTTGTTCATTTGCTTTTTCTGCTGCTGACACGACTTTGAATTTGAACACGGCTAACCGATTATTCTGCTATTACCTATTTGTATTTATTCCTCGTAATTTTGTATTCATTATTATCAAGCTTTTCGTCTTGCCACGGTCAACCTTTTTTAGTTGTTTTTTGTTGTTATTTTATTTTGCTTTTGTTAATATTCACAAAATAACTTAAATTAAGAGATGCAATAAAAAGAATATTACATTGGCACTATAACCCAAAAAGCTGCTAAACTTCTCTATAGGCGGTGGTGGTGGTCTAATTTTGTTTGTTGGTTATCGGAATCTGTGCGCGTTGTGTGTGTCATCAACTGAACTGGTCGAAATTCGCTGCTCAATTTTAAAATTAACCATTCTTTTTATGTTTACTAATGGATGTCTTTTGTTATGTTGTGGAAATGTTTTAGTGATATTATTACACGAATTTGTTATTATTAAGGTACGGTCATTTTTCTGGGATCAATCGGAAAGTCCAGCTGAAGTATCTGAAAACGAGGACAGAAAAGGGGACCGCGGGCAGCAAAGGGTCGTTTGTGCTTGAAGCCGGCAAGTCCGTGCTGCAAAATCCGAGTGGAGCATTGGGGGACGACGATTCCCAATTTGCCTCAGTGCCCACTTTGTTTCTTATCCTCAAATGGGGGGGAGAGGTATTTTCAGATTAGGAAACACATCGGATCATTCAATTTCAGCTTACGACAGCCGGCGTTCTTCAAGCGGAAGCGTTGGGCCGTCTTTTTCGAACGCTTTACCCGGGAATTCGCAGAACGGACGGCAAAGAATCTCCGGAGGACACGCAGGGCCTCGGCTTTCTGCGGTTGCACAGCACGTACCGGCACGACCTGAAGATTTACTCATCGGACGAAGGGCGCGTTCAAATGACAGCCGCTGCCTTTGCGAGGGTTGGTCAGCCAATGCAACCCAAATGGCTGTCTAATTTAGGGACTGTTGGCCTTGGAGGGCGAGTTGACGCCCATTTTGATGCAAATGGTGAAGTCGGCAAACACTGACGGGCTTCTGAACGACGATTACAACGCACGTCAGTTCCAGAACGACATAAAGTCTTTCCTTCACTCGGCATTACAAGTCCTATCTTTGATTTGTAGTTTTCTGTCTTTTGAAGTTATGTCCCTTTTGAGGAGGACCGCGACTTCACCCCGTCCGACTATCAGTCGCTGAATCCGTCCGGGTTGCGTTCCATCAACAACGCGTTGGAGTTTATAAAAAACGCAAGGAAAATGTGTCATGAAATTGCCGGATATGTGCAAAGAATGTGTGAAATCATCCGTTGGCACAAATTGAACTTGAACAATACCGGTTGGTTAGTGGTTAGCTGGCCTCCTTAGGGGGTGGGGGGCACTCCGGTTGTAGGCGCCCCCAAGGATTTGGAGGGGGAGGAGGGCTACAAACAAAAGCTGACGAAAAGTAAACTATAAACGATGCCGAAATAAGGTTTTGTTAATAATATTGTCCTTTTTTTGCTAAGGAAATTAGACCAATATTCAAATTTCCGTTTTGCTGGGCTAAGGAAAACACCCCTCCCCCCACTCTAAAAGAATCAAATAAATAATTCAGAACGTACTTTGTATTTGAATGAAACGTGGGATTTGGCTGAGAGGAGATGGACAAAAGAGCTCCGCGAGTTTAGAAAACCTTCGAAAAATGGGGCCGGCGACGGATTTGACTTTGACATTTCAAAAATACCAGACATTTACGACAACATCAAATATGACATGGAGGTCAGTGGATGCAATTGGGGCTTTTTACTTTTGAGAAACTCTTTCAGCACAACCCGGACTTGTGCATTAACAATGAGGGGGAGTTCGAGCGGTTTTACCTTTGTGTGAAAAACATGGCGGACATCGTCGTCCCCCAGGTTGCATTTGCACAAAAGTTTTTTTATTTATTAATTTTTATTGTTTAGGAATATGGCATAAACGAAGAGAGCAAAATTTGCATAGCACAGCGTGTCTGTACTCCTTTGCTGGCAAAAATACGCAATGATTTGCACCGGTGTGTTCAGAGTACGTCTAACGAAGCGGGCGACGAAAGTCTGACGCGACTCGACCCGAGGTGGACGAACGGGCGTCCTAATTTGAACAAAATTAGCAAATTTCCTTCAGAGCGTCCGAAGGAATTGCAACTCCGATGCGTCATGTGCGAACTCGACTTTATTTTACGAGCGGTAAGTTTAGGAAGAATGAATTGTCGTCCAAAAAACTATCAATTTTCAGAGTCGCATATTCACACCCTCATGAATTTGATTCGCTACGGCGGACTCTGTTCCCCCGACGACAAAAAGTGGCAGCGCGCAATGAATTTCCTTTCGGGAGTGACCGAATTCAATTAGTGAGTTTGGGGAACATATTTAATTCGTTTTCCATGCAAACTTCAGATTTGGGTAAATAAAATGCGCTCTTTTCTTTTTATTCTCTGGGTTGACGGTCTGTTTCAGTATGACTCAACTTGTGCTGATGGTCTACGAGGACAGCCGAACGGAGGAAGAAAAGAGTGAGGGCGGGAGGCAACAGGGCACGGACATCAAAGATCGCTTTCACATCGAATTGCTTTTTTCCCCTGGCCTCTATCCCTGTTTTCAGGTGGGGAACAAATTGCCCGTAAGTGATTGATTGGTTTCAGACTGAAAAGGAACGAATTTACGAGTCTCGCTACAGCAATCGGCACAAAACGAGCACTTCTGATGGCAACAAATGCACCAAGGGCAACCGACATAACAATTCAACCGCAGCCGGCGGTGGGAATGAGAACACTTTGAGCGGTTGTGGGGAAGACAAAGTGATCAGAGCAATCGATAAGGAAGTGAACGTCCCCTTATAAACCCTTTCTTTTTAGGTTTATTCTTCCGCTTCTTTGGCTACCAAACTGACCGAAGTGTTGGACATTGGAAAATTTAGTGAAAACTCCCAGATCGATGATTGCCCCACGCGAGAGTCCGCGTCAACGCAGCCAAAGTGTTCAAATCGTGCAGGGAATGAGTCGACTTCTGAAGAAAGTTATACGAAAGAGGTTTTTGCTGGTGTTTGGTTTAAACTTTGAAACGCAATTCAAAAAAGGAAGGCAATGGCGGAACGTATCGTCAAAATAGCAGAAAGTCGGCGGACGACGACGACGACCTTCCGGAGGAAAATGCCGTGAATTTGGTCGTTTTGGATGAAGTGTCGGCGGCAAGCGGAGCAAAAACTTTTTGTACCATCCGAAATGGATGAATTGTCTCAGTTTTTTCGCACAGGCAAAGGCGATTTGGCCAGGCACAGTCCCACTTCAATGGAACATCCAATGCGAAAGCGTCATGCGACCTTTGAGAGGGATTCGCTGAAAACGCTGAGCAAAAGCCGCGAGGAAGGGACGAAAGTGAAAGAAAAGACGATGAGCGAATTTGAGAAGAAATGTGAGGACGGCAACGGAGTCGGGGAACGACTGATCACTTTCGAAAGACGGGAAAGCGATGGACGTGAAAGACAAGGTGGGCGGGGCGGGGGCAGGGACGTATTTAGGATTTTGCTTTGGGGGGGGGGGTACCGAAAAAAGTCGGTTTTTAGGGGTGCATTTTTCTTAAGCAATCCGAAAATTTTTGCTTTTAGGAGTTGTATTATTCCGCTTTTATCGCATTTAAGCAATTTCCAAAAATGCATTTTTTGAGAATTCTGCAGGCGCCGTCGGGAAAAATTTTCATTGGTTTTAACGAATTTGTGAAGAAATTTTTCAGAATTTTTGGGTTTTGGGAAAGGGTCGGCGGTGCCGACAGGCGCCGCCGAGAAAAATTTTGGGATTTTTGACTCATTTGTTAAGGAAATTGGTCAAAGAATTACGAATTTTGTAAATCAAAAGGGTACCCCCTATGGTTACCCCCCGTACCCCTCCCCCCCCCCCCCCTAAATTAGAGACCGGAAAACGAGACCAAACAAATATTTGGTCCAAATATTTGGCCATTATTTGGTATTTGGTAATATTTGGTTTTCCGAAAATTTGACCCAAACAAATATTTGGTCATTATTTGTATTTGGTACTATTTGGTCAACTCCAACCCAAATATTTGTACAAATACCAAATAATGCTGATTTTTCCTAGCAACTACAGAATGGCTAAAAAGTTCCCGGAATTTTTTCAATTGAATTTTGGGATCTAAACATCGCCTATTTCATCAGCAAACTGATTTTAGAATCGCATTATTCAGACTTTTTTAGTCATAAAACAAATAGAAAAACTTATCACTTCCCAGAAAATCAGCCATTAACAAAAATACAAGCTGGTTGGAATTCCGATTTCGGACATTTTTGGGCGGAATTCCGGTTTCCGAAACTTGAGAAAAAAGTTAAAAATTTTGGACTAATTTTCTTCAATATGTTCTTCAAAAGTATCAAATGTAAAATACGCACTTTTTGAGAAAAATAGTATCCGATTTTCGTTTTTTTTTCGCGCACTTTTTTCAACTACTTGCTTAGGCTTGGAGGTGGGGCGTCGGCGGTGCCGATAGGCGCCGCCGAAAAAATTTTGAAATTTTTGACTCAATTTGTCGAGAGATTTGTGACCAAAATTTAAAAAATATCGTAATTTTTTGATGCTTTTTAAAAATTTTCAATGACTATTTGGTATTTGGTATTTGGGTACTATTTGGGTTTTCAAAAATTTGACCAAACAAATATTTGTCCAAATATTTGGTCCATTATTTGGTATTTGGTAATATTTGGTTTTTCGAAAATTTGACCAAACAAATATTTGGACCAAATATTTGGTTTACTATTTGTACAAATATTCCAAATATTTTTCCAAATATTTGTATTTGGTCCGGTCTCTACCCTAAATACGTCCCTGGGCGTGGGTTCCATTTTCGGCACCTGAAGGGACTTTTTTGTTTCCTAGAAGACCGAGTTGGGTGGTGTCATAAATGGGTTTCTTGCAAATTCAATTTTTAATAGAACGTCCGCACGGCCACCAGCATTACCAAAAGTCAATTGTGAAGTCGATGAGTGATTTGTTTGCAAATCGTCAAAAATTGGAGGAAATTGCCAATGATGATGAAGACGACTTCAAAAGTGATGTCAATGATGGCGGTTGTGCTCCCTCCGGTGTAATTGCACAAAGTGCAAACGAATTGAAGTTGGACGAAGGGCAGGCAACGGTTGGGCACGGGAGAGGCGAATGGGCGAAGCAATTGCTCGAGGGGACGAAGGTCAAAGAGGGACAATCGCCAACAAAACAACAAAATGGTGGGAATGAATAAAAATGGGAATGATTGTAAACAAACAGTGTCTGGTGACATCGGCATTGGCGAAGATGTGCGACCAAATTGTTCATCAACGAACATCGCTCGCATTCCTCTCTCATCGGTTTTCGAAGGGATTTCAACGGACGGGCAAAAAGAGGGCGCCGACGGAAGCGATCGATCGACCGAAGAAGAAACGAACCGACGAAAGAAAGAACAACAGAAAGATACGAACAGTAAAGAACAAACGATTGGCACCCGAAACTCTCCCGACACGACGGAAAGCACTGAAAGTACAATCCACACGCAACAATCATCGGCTACCATTAAAGACGAGGACACCGAAGAACACAACCGGTTATCATGTGCGCAATCTCTTGCTAACAAACTGAACTCTATTCGCACCATTTGGATTACCTTTTGCAGTTCGCCGAACTCGTTTCCCTTATCGTTTTAAACATCACACCGTGAATCTGCTGACCGGAGGTTTACAGCATTCATAAACGACACAATTCGTTTCAACAGAAAAAAAATTCAGCTGCTACGGAGAATAGGTTGATCAGCACGGACGTTCTGATGGGGAAATTTAGTGACAAAACAAAGAGAAAGGCGAGCAGCAGTGAGTGGACGAGGAGGGATGGGGAAAATACGTTTTGCGTATTCTCTTTAGATTCGGTCGTCCTTTCAACCGCAGTGATCGGAGTTCGGTCGTCGTCGGCGCCGCGACTTCAGACGTACAATGCCGGGGACGAGCTCAGTGTTAATGGTCAGTCCGACAATGACTTTGTTGTTATACCCTTCTTTTGGATGGTGCAATTTGTCTTGTTTCTATACTTACAGAAATTCGTCGTTTTTGGCCTCCGCTTCGTTCGTTGGAGACAATGCACGATAATTTGAGTTGGAAGGAGGTGGACGAGTTTTTAAAGCGAATGATGAAAAACTGCACGCCCCTCCCTTCGCCCCCGAAAACGCCCGCAACGCATTTTGACGAGTCGGTCCCAATGTTATGTGAGCGGAAAGTTTTTTTTAAAGTTCAATTTATAACCGAATCTTTAGTTGCAGACAAAAGAAAATCCGACAGCACAATTTGCAGACTTCCACCTTTGGAACATTAGAAAAATGAATCAATTCTTCGACAAAGAAAGCGAAACTCAGTCCCATTCTTCATCTGAAAAGCATAATATTTTTGACGTTCACATTGCCCAAACTCCACATTATTTGTGCATAATACAGTGAACACTCTTCACTTTTTGTCAATTTATGTCACGCCAAAGCATAATAAAGAAAAGCATCGGAATTCCAATGATCGTATTGACGTGTCCGTTTGTCGTTAACATTGCCTTCTTCCTTCCATCCATTCACTCAAAATTGTCTGCGGTGGTAAAGATCGGGGTCAAAGTAACTGGTAACCTTAAAATTTATGTTACCGGGATTCCATTAATCCTAAAAAACTTATTTTTTTACCACAACTCGGTTAGCAAATTTACGTCCCGTCAGCGCGGCTTGCGCTTTCTGACACTCTTCTTTGCTTTGGAACTCGATAAACACCTAAAACAGAGATTAAAATGCCGCAATATTTTGTTCTAACTTTGCCGACTCCACGCTCTTCGTACCCGGGTCGAGGGATTTCCATGCTCACAACATTTCCAAATTTGTTGCATTCTTCCCGAATGTCTTCCGTTATGTCTAAACTTCGACAGTGGGAAATGACCAAACCCACTCCAATCGGAAAATTACCCTCGTAGTCCTCGTCCAGTTGTAGCTCCTCCTCTGTGACCATGTTCATCAAACATAGCACTTCCGTTGGTGGTCCAGCGCCCTTGGACAGATCAATTCCGGCGATTTGGACAGCCGTGCTCGGGTGGGTGACCGACTGTCGTGCACCAGCTGCGGCTAATTGGACGAGCAGTCGATTGTCGCCGAGTTGCATCCCATTCAGACCAACGACGGCCTTAACAATGCAAATGTCAATCATTGGACAAACTCTAAGAACCTGATCTGTAAGCGATTGGTCCAGATATTCACAAAATGCATAGCCCTTCGACAACCCGGTGGTTGTGTCCATCACCAGATTGAAGGCTTTCAGCTGTCCGAACGCACTCAACAGCTCCTTTACTTGGTCCGAGTTTAAATGGCCGGGAAGTCCACCAATGTACAATTTGAATGGACTGTCGACGACGATGTTGGAAACTGTTTAAAAAAATCAAGTTCCGCTATCATTACAACATCATGGCAAACCTGGCATTCTGCCAAGCAACTCATAATTAGTGGTAGGGGCCACATAATCACGAGGACGTCGTATCTTCAGCTGCTGACCCATAAAGTTTATTCCATCGAATGCCATCCCTGCGGTCGTCTCATCGATGGAACGAAATTCGATGAAAGCGAAGTTTTTGTCCAAATTTATCTGACACGCTATCACGGGGTTCCCTGGAGCCTGGGCCAAGCCACACAAATGCATCTGAAAGGGATTTAAAATGATTAACTTTTTAACTGGCAACAAACAAATTTTGCTTAATCCATATTCAAACAAAAGTGCGTTGGAAATAAATGAAAATTTACTTTTGAAATTTTAGTTTGTTTCTTCGTGACAACTTTCGACATGGACCTTATCTTTCGGTTTGTTGTTTCTACTATATTTGTGACCGACCACACAAAGTCAATTTTGGCTGTTAACCTGCTGGTTGAAGAAATCCAGCATCGCATCTTCGTTAGAGCCGAACGGAATGTTGCCGACGTAAAGCCGTCGTGCCTGGCACGTGACCGAAGGGCCCACCACCGGCACGGACGACTGAAGCGTGGCTCGGGGAATCGCACCGGTGGCTAAAAGACAAAATTTATATTATGATTATATTCAGCGCTTGTAACGACAGCCAATGAAAAGTGTTTTTTGCTCGGTCATCCTACAATAATCTAAAAATACAGCAGGACACCGTCTTTCTCCCCTAAAATTCTAAAAGTTCATTATAGACAGGCGCATGTCGCATAGCGTTGGCCGTGGTCCTAAAAACTCTGAGACGACGATGGACCAACTTTGTGCTAAAACTGAAAATTTTTGTGAAAAAAACTTCCGAAAGCATCGTTCAGAAGACCTAAAAGCTAAGAGATATCCAACGATTCAGCACCCTTGCGCCATTCTAATGGACGATCACTACTGAAATTCAGGGAATTTCAGTGAGGGCTGTTAAGTGAGAAGGATCACCCTGAAGCTCCTTGTACTCTTTCGGAGTCATGTGTTCATATCCGGCCGGCGGCACATCCCAGTATCTGTACTTTAACTTCGGCTTCTTGTCGCCTCTGTCCTTTTCACGACTTCGGTCTCTCTCGCGATGGCGCTCTTTGGATCGTGAACGACTACGACGGCGTTCGCGCCTGCAAAAAATGGCCATCGTCAATGTGTCACAACATACTTAAAATATTAAAAAAAAGAACTAACGATCGCTTCCGTTCTCTGGACTTCGAACGACTCCGATCCCGAGAAGAACGTTTGCTCTTCTTTTTGCGCTCTTTCTCCCTGTCGCGGTCCCTCTCTTTATCGGCCCTTTCGCTCTTCCGCTCGCGCACCTCCTTCACGGGCTTCGCTTCCGCGGTGCCATCCCCCGTTTGGCGAGTCATCCCATCGGTAAGTTCAGCCTTGATCTCCCGCTTTATTTCTGACAGCCCAAACTTCGATTCCTCTCGTGTCCCTTCTTCCATGCTCGCCTGATCGATGTTTTCGTCGTCCATAATGAGTATATATCTGTTAATTAAAATTAATTCTCAGTACCACACAATGAGTAAAACGACATTGAATAACCATAAATGTAATATAACTAATCAATAATCCGCGATTTCGTTACAATAAATATTAAACTCAAATAACCAATGGATATGGGACTTCAAAAACAAAATACAAGTAAAAAATATAAATAGATTATTACTAAAAACGTCATTATTTGGTCAACATAAATAAGGAGGAAATATAGAAATTGGTAAGCTAAGGGAGGCTAGTGAATCGTTGGACGAGAAAGCTGTTGCCATCGCGATGAAACCCAAACTTTTCGTAGAACGGAACCAATTGGTCAACGCATTCCAACGAGAGTTTGTACACGCCAAGATTGCGAGCCAAAGAAACCTCAAATTTTCGACCAACGTTCAAAATTTAAAAATTATAACTTACCAGATATTCGTTTAGAATACGACCGAAATGCTTTCCCCTCTCTTCTCTGTCCACGACCACATCTTCAATACGACCGCGAGCACCACAACTGTGGATGAATTTCCACTCCAGCACCAAAGTTGCTGTGGCCACAATTTTTTTCGAGCTTAACTTTTAATTCGATTCTCCTTGCAAAAAATATTTACATAGCACATTAAACCCGAGAATTCCAATGTATGAGGCAAGATTGATTTAGCGATTTACTCTAAATGACCTTTTGGGCCTTACCTTTCCTTTTCAATGACAAAAATATGGTAGCCTCTTGGTTTCTGCCCGCTCAATTGAGTGAATCTGTCCTTGAACTGTTCAACGCTTAGCGGCTTTACCTGAAAATGTCATTTTTAGGGGTGTCAAGTTTTTATTAGGAATGGGAGGGGTCGGCGGTGCCGATAGGTGCCGCCGGAGAAAAATTTTGAATTTTTGATTTGAATTTGTTTAAAAAATTGTAAAAGTGCAAAAAAATAGGGGTAAAATAGGCTAAAGTTAGTTATCCAGGGACGTAACCAGAAAATTTTTGGGGGGGGGGGGGGGAAGTCGATTCTTAGGGGCAGGCCCGTAACTAGGGGGGGGGCAAGGGGGGCAGCTGTCCCCCCCCCAAAAATATTTTTTGACAAAAAAAAAACAAAAGGGGGGACCCTATTGTTTTGCACGTTTCATTTTTTTGACCTAAAACAAATTGCCATCAAAAATTCAAAATTTTCTCGGCGGCGCCTATCGGCACCGCCGACCCACCCGCGCCCCTAAAAGAAATAGAATTTGCAAAAAAAATTTGAAAATTGACAAAATTTTAGAAATTTCAACAAAAATGTTAAAATTCTAAAAAATTTACTGAAAATCCAACTTTTTTTTTAGCAAAAAATTCTTTAAGAAAAATGCAATAAAACTCAAAATCCACCATTTTTTCTAGTTACGGCCCTGCTTAGGGGTGTATTTTTCCCTTTTATTGCATTTTTGTTAAGCAATTTTTCTCGATTTCTGGGGGTGCATCCATTTTTGGAGGGCTCGGCGGTGCCGATAGGTGCCGCCGAGAAAATTTTAAATTTTTGATTTGAATTTGTTAAGAGATTCGACCAAAATTTTAAAAATCGGCACTTTTTTTGAAGTTTTTTAGGAATGGGAGGGGTTCTTGTACTACCAATTTAATTCTTTTCACGGTCGATTTCTCCGGGCCATTTGACCTTCACTGATGCGAAAAATGACTTACAGAAGTCAGTTGCTCCAGAAGTTCAACGAACCCAAGATCAGCGTCGTTCAGCGACAACGGACGCAAAACGTAATCAGAAGGAAGTTGGGGAACAGCCTCTCCATCCAATGAAAGGCCAATGGACAAAGTCATTTCGAGAATTTTTTGTAGTGAGTGTAAAATTCCGTCTGAAAATGAATGCGAAAACACTAAAAGAGAAAATCGATCGGAAGCGAATAACATTTTTGTGCCTGACAGTCACAGTGAGCTTAGCATTAAAATCCTCAAATTAATCAATACGCACAGAATCATATATCTTTCCTTTTCTTATTTCAATTCCTATGCATACCGTTTCAAATGGAATTGTTATGTATAAGGCCCGGATTTTTAAGGCTTAAAAAACGTGCAATAGGGACTATCCCCAAAATATTGATCAAAAACTCCAAAAAAAAAAGTGGCAAAATGGCACAAAAAAATGGCAAACTGACCAAATCAAGTCATTTGCGTGAAAAACGGGAGTTTAGTTCGGATAAAAAGTAAAAATAAAGGAAAGATATAAAAAAAGAATGCTGTAAATGACAACTATTTTTTATGGCGCGCCGATAGGCGCCGCCTGGGATTTTTTTTTTGAAGATTTTAACAATTTTTTTAAAGAAAATTGCTAAATTTGCAATTTGGATTAAAGACACGAAAATGTTTAACTGGAGGGGCTATTGCTTCTAAGTAGTTTCCGCGCAAAAATCTTGGTAATAGTGAAGATGGTGCCCCCATTTAAAAAAAATTAGTTTTCAGTTTATTAAAAGATTTTTCTAGGGGTATTCGAGGGTTCTAGTCCGGTTTATGCGTCCCATGAACTTTTATGCGTCCCATGAACTTTTATGCGTCCCATGAACTTTTATGCGTCCCATAAACTTTTATGCGTCCCATAAAACTTTTGTGCGTCCCATGAACTTTTACGCGTCCCATGATGCCGTGTAAATGTTTTACTTTAGAAATTTTTTGGTAAGCCTAAAGAATGAGGGTCCCAATTTTTTAATCAAAAAATAAAAACTTTTTATAAAGTCGTTAGAAAATAGTTTCTAAGGCTTTTCTGGGACGTAGAATCCGAATCTGATATCTAAAAAGACGAAGTCCGTTTGGTTGTTTGTTTTTTGAACAAAGTAATACTCCAGTTTGTTCCCCCCTTATTGGAAAAATAAATTTTTTTGTTTTGAAGTTAAGAAAATGATTAGGGGTATTCCGGGGGCCTAGAATCCGAATCTGACCACCTCCATTTCGACCGATTTTAAACTCCGGAGGGGAACAAACTGGAGTATTACCTTTTTTTTAAAAATGGGGGGTATCAGCTTTACTATTACCAAAAATCAAGTACTTGATGAAAAAATCTTAGACATGACAAAATTGATGTAGAACTCCATGGGACGCATAAAAGTTTATGGGACGCATAAAAGTTCATGGGACGCATAAAAGTTCATGGGACGCATAAACCGGACTAGAACCTATTCGAGTGTGTAGAATCCGAATTTGACCTCCATTTTGACCAATTTCGAATCCCGGACCCGAATTCGAACAATTTTTGAAAATTCAAAAATTTCCTAAAATTAATTTTGGCCTCAAATTAAAAACATGAATTCGATTATTATTGCCTATTCGATGTACTTTTGTGTATTTCCATCGATTTAGAGCAATAAATGTTAATTTTGAAAAAAATTTGGGAAAATTGTTCGAATTCGGGTTCGGGGTTCGGAATTGGTCAAAACTAATGTCCGATTCGGATTCTACACCCTCGATTACCCCTAGAAATATCTTTTAATCGACTTAGAAAAATAATTTTTTTTTTAAATGGGGGGGGGGCAGCATCATCTTCATATTAACAACAATTTTTTCAGATTCGTGCGTTAGAGAGGGAGAGGAGTCAATTGGTATATGAACCTTCACAAAATATTTGGTATTAGTAAACGACATTTTTTCCAAAAAAAGGACATATCCGATCCCTGATTAAAACCCAGGCGATTTATAGAGAACATGTCAATGAATATTTTAAACACTAAAAGTAATATACCTAGCAGGGGTGCCATTTATGCACGGAAATACGTTTTTGGAGTTCTTTGTCACGTTTTTCCCACGGTTTAGCCTCGAATAGACTTTCTCTCAATTTATTGGATAGTATTTTAAAAATTTGTAAACATTTCGCCAAAAAGCGACAAAAAATGATTCGTAAGAAGGAATAGCATTTTTATCGTTAACCGCGTTTCTGCCTTGAATTCAATTGTCCCACAAAAAAAAATGGTTTTTTTGCAATTCTGAGAAGTACTCGGGGGTATCGGGTCGCTGATCACGAATATGACTTGGAAAATTTTCCAAAAATCAAATTTGGCCTCAAAAACGTTCAAAAGCACGATTCGATCATTATTTGCCTTTTTGATGTAGTTTTGGGTAATACTGTGCTTTGTGCCCCCCCCGTTTTAAAAAAATCAAAGATTTTTTTAAAGTCATATAAAACAAGTTTCCGGGGTTTTCGGGGTCGCTGATCACGATTTTAACATTTATTTTACCCAATCCCGAACCCCAAACCCGAATTCGAACAATTTTTCGAAAATCCAAAATTTTCCAAAATTCAATTTTAGCCTCAAATCATTTAAAAACATGAATTCGATCATTATTTGCTTTTTCGTTGTAATTTTATGCCTTTTGAATGATTTAGAGGCTAAAATTGAATTTTGGAAAATTTTGGATTTTCGAAAAATTGTTCGAATTCGGGTTCGGGGTTCGGAATTGGGTAAAATAAATGTTAAAATCGTGATCAGCGACCCCGGAAACTTGTTTTATATGACTTTAAAAAATCTTTAATTTTTTTAAAAACGGGGGGGGGGCACAAAGCACAGTATTACCTAGTTTTGTGCTTATTTTGAATGATTTTGAAGCCAAAATTAATTTTTGAGATTTCGAAAAAATGTTCGAATTCGGGTCCGGGGTACGGAATTGGTCAAAATGGAGGCCAGATTCGGATTCTACAACCTCGAATTTGGGTTTTGCCGATGACACCCCTGACACCTAGGTATGTATGTACATATATAGGCAAAAAACTTTGTACAATTAAACGAAATTTTTTCCTCTCTTGGACTGCATGTGCACTATTAATTTTGATTAAGGAACTTTTGAGAGATTTTTTGTCTTTCAAATGTTCGAGTACAGAACCAGGCCCGTAGCCAGGGGGGGGGGCAGGGGGGGGCATGCCCCCCCCCCCCCCCGAAATGAAATTTGAGAAAAAAAACCATAGGGGGGACCCTATTGTTTTGCACTTTTACAATTTTTTGACCAATTTTCTTAACAAGATTCATTAAAATTCCAAAAATTTTCTCCGGCGGCGCCTATCGGCACCGCCGACCCCTCCCATTCCTAAAAAAGACTTTAAAAAAAGGCCGATTTTTTAAATTTTGGTTGAAAATCTGTTAACAAATCGAGTCAAAAGTTCAAAATTTTCTCGGCGGCGCCTATCGGCACCGCCGAGCCGCCCAAAAAATGGAGTAAAACGGAAAATGCACCCCCAGAAATCGAGAAAAATTGCTTAACAAAAATGCAATAAAAAGGGAAAAACACACCCCTAAGAATCGACTTTTCCTCCCGACTGCCCCCCCCCGAAAAAAATTCCTGGCTACGGGCCTGTACAGAACAGTCAAAAGATGTCAACCTGAAAATATTTTAGTCAAAATAAAATTTTAAGGAGCTTTTCAGCGAATCCAGCAAAACATTTATTCTGATTATGCGAGCCGACTCACTTTCATCGACTCCCAGATTTTCTAAGGAAAAATTTGATGAAATCTTCTACAGGTTCCTGAGAAGCTTTGATTTAACTTATTTAAAAAAAACCTTCTGATTCTTTGCCAAATTAATCGTTACAGTATCTTATTTTCGTAGCAAATAAATCAAAGTCGAATTTTCCGACCGACCCAAAACATTAAATTTCCCCAACTTTCAGTCCCAACGAGACTAACTACACATATGCCTACTCGCCTTCCTATAAATCGGACCTTGGGTCCCGCGATTATGAAAATCCCCGCCTCTGTCGTCGTCGTCGTTTTCCTTATCAATCGCTACAGGGCATGGCCGAAGACAGATGGAAAAGGTAAGATTGGCAATTACTATCAGTGGCGTAGCCAGGGGGGATCCCACCCCCCCCCCCCCCCGAAATTTTTTTTCTGGCTACCACTGGTTACTATTATATAATAAAAGAGATTTTGGGTCAAACTATTCTATACTCAAATCGGCTTTGCTTGTTACCGTAACTTTGTTTAACTATGCTTCTCTTTTGGGTAAACTGCAAACCCGGTTATAATTTTTGGTAACTTTTTCTCTCAATTTGTAATTTTTTAGAGAGTTATTCTTTTGGAAATGGTCGTCCTGCCTTCTTCTATTGATCCTGCTTCTGTTAATCATTTACACTTTCTACGTCCGTCCGATGACGCGTGAATCGGTTCATATGGAAATCAATAAAAAGCCCTCCCAGCGCCAGCATTTGCCGAAGGCAAAACGTGAGAAAAAAAAGTAAAATAACGAATTGACTTTTTTTGTTACTGACAGAACGAACTCCACAAATTGGCACTGTCAAAGGTCAGCCTCAACTTAACCTTTCTCCTCATCGGTCACCAAAGGGAGCTGATAAACGCCAACTCGAGAAAACAACGAGGCGTCTTTTATGCTCTTGCTCGTGTCATACAAATCGTAACTTTTCACCTATTTTAAAAATTTCATTATTTCAATATTTTTACGCAAAGAATGATTTTTTTGAAAAATTGTGGACTCCAACTAAATTTTGATTCAGGTGAACGTCTTCTACTTCCGGATTGGCTTCGGTCGTTGTTAGATGCAGAGGAGACTGGACGAATTTATGGAGGAGCCATGGAGGCCGGAGCGAAGTCGAAGGAAGAAATGCGAGAGGTTGAAACGGGAACTATTGAGGCATCTGACAGATTATGTTTCTGTTTGTACTATCCTTATTCGCATTCTTCTTCTTATCATTGATTGTCTTAATCTTTCTTACTTTTACATTTTTCTATGATCTGAATTGACACTGATCTTATCAATATCCTTTTCCACGTTTCAGTGGTCGTTGAGTGCGAATAGACTGGAAGAATGTCTTTGGCCTTTTTATGTTGTCATTTTCCCAATGTTGCGAATTTAAATAGTGTTGGGTCTTGCTACCTATTTGTTTTTTTTTTGAGCAACCCGAAACAGCATTAGTTCGGCGGTTAGACAGACCCCCCCCCCCCTCCATAATGCTTCGGTGGTGGCAAAGAACGCTCGTGAATTACGCCATCGTTTTCTATCGATGCGCCAGTGCCGTGGTCACAAAAGGGGGTTGGGCTGGGTAAAAGAAGGTAACCCAACGGATGTAGGAGTTTGTACAGAAATCGTCAAATGGCTCAACAGTTCAGATTTTGTTAATCTCATGTTTCATCCCATCGTTACAGTCTTCAGTTACACAAATTCGTCCAGGTCACCCTGCAGCTTAGCACCGGGGCCTATCCGGAAGTGCGGCTGTTCTGCGGCTCTTGCGACGTCCTCCCCAACGCATCCGTTCACTTTGACGTCACCGTCCATTATGGAGCAAAGGAAAGGCGCCCAATAATTGAAATTTAAATTATTCTCAAATTGGGAAGAACAAATACCGACCAATAGGTGACATTGGTGTAAACTCCGCCTTTGAAATCGACTTCTGTGGGGGGGGGGGCTTCAGCAAAAGCAATAAAACAAAACTCACCAGACGAAGTCACACCCGGACCCAAATTCCTCTCCAACAGTTCGCTCTCAATTCTATCGCAAGTAGTGCCGTAACTGACAATGCCAAAGACTTTGCCTTTTGTGTCTCGAAGTGCTGCTCCGCTGTCTCCCTTAAGAGGTTCGAGGGGTTATCTCCAATGGGGCCCTTCATTTCTTACCTCACACACATTCTCAAACAATTCTTTGGCACAAATTGAGTCCGCCGTTCTGTCCTCTTCCGGGCATTTCTTCGCCATCGTTACGTTCACAGTCAAAAGAATGTCCGGCATTGTGCTTTTCCCTTTTGGGTCGTACCCATAACCGGATGCCATCAGAGTCGACGGCATCGGAATGCGATCGGAACGGGCGATCGACGAATTTCGGAGCGCGACCGACTCGCTCAGCTCCAACAATGCCACATCGCCCGACGTGCAATGACTCCGAACAAATTCGGTGGGAATGAAAACCTTCAGACAAAACACTTGCCGAAAGTGCGTAACATTTACGCTGGACCTTGGAAACTTTGACCTCTCGCGTCTGACCTTCGCTGCATCTGCACGATTTGCCACAACTGACGCGGGAGGGGAGTGATCAGTGATCGGAGTGGAGGAGGTCACAACAACAACTTGTCCCTCGGCGTAAGACAAGTGCCGTCCAGCTCCACCACCATTCGATTCACGGAAAAGCGTCTCGCACCGTTTGAGTCCATCTTCAGCAACACATCCGCCACACTACCCCTAGATTTAAAGGTTGGCATCCTCAGGGAGTATTTGGCTGAATCTCCGTGATTGAAATTTGAAAGAGGGGTTTTTGAATTTTTGTCGATCTTACGAGTAGATTCTTTCACATTTTGGCTCAAAAGGGTTGGGATAGCAGCAGGCCTCCGAGGAGAAGAAGCAATGGGCGGCGGTGATTACGTGTCGGGCGGAGAGCAAAGTGCCGGCACAATTCCATGCTAACAATGGCGGGCGATTGATTTGCCGATATTTTCATAGGGAGTTTATATTTTAACTTATAAATTCATATTGCGATAAAATGGCTTTAAACTGTTCTGTTTTAAGTTTAAAATGAATGCAGCGGCAAGCCAATAAGGTCAGTCCCAAATTGTCTTCTTTTCGACTCGATTCCTTTCCTTTCCTATTAACCTTTTCGTCCATTTGCGTATTGGCGTCCAAAGAGACGAATATTCACTTCGATGACCATCGTTTCATTAAAGGAATCTGACAATTGGCAGACAATAAATGAGGGGGGGGGGGAATGACCGAATAACCAACCGGACGAAGTTGGCACCAGGACGAAGATGACGAGTGCAACAAAGACGTATAGGAAGTATTGGGGGGAACATACCAAAACATACATTGGGGGGGGGGGGGGGGAGCGGAACAAAGAATATGTAAAAGGCGAATTTGTGGGGGGTGGGGGGAGGAGGGGGGAGGGGGAGGGGCGCAATGCGAATATTTAACCAAAATCAAATGGACTAAATTTATGCGACGGCGTCTCGCGGGTTCTTCGGTTGGCTTTTCGCCCGCCCCTCCGTCCCTTACGTCCGTCCACCCGCCCTTTTTGCCGTCCTCCTCCGCGCATTGGCATCAATTTCTTTATCTGATGAGCACAACGAATTCATATCGTTTGGGCCCTTTCTCCGCCTTTTTTCCCCGCCCCATTCGCTCCTCTCACGCCGCAGGGGCGGCGCCGGCGTATTTTTCCACCACCAATTGTTATTAATCAGCGGCAGAATGATCGGAAGAGCCTGTGTCGGTCGGGTCTGATCAGCCTTTTTTCTGTCCTTCGCTGTTGTCGTCCGTGGGGACGGTTTTGGCTCTGAAAGTTTCTCCAGCCATGCCAAATCAAAGACATCTTTCCCCACCGGTTGTGGTCAGTCGAGTGGGAAGTGTCCCGGGGGTTGTGACGGTTGGGGCAGTTGGAGGCCCAACAGTGACTACTTTCTGACCCTCAGTGGGTCGGCTTTGACCGGATGTAAACGGAATGCCCATACAGGTTCGGCACGAGTAAATGTTGCAGATCTTCAGATAGTCGCCCGGGGAGGCGTCATTCACTCTGCCGATGAGATCCTCAAAATATTTTTCTTCTGGGGAATTTTCGTTCAGCGGGTGCCTGGAACTGTTTGTCCAACGTTTCCATTGTGATTTTTCCCGGGGTCAATGCGAAGGCGTCCTTTGCGTAATGCATTACACTCTGGTAGTCGTACTTCACGCTGTACGTTGTGCTGTCCGTATCGGGCACCTTTTCGAACTGATTGACGAACGCTTGGAAAGAATTGGGGCGGATGAAAGGTAAATGAGTGGACAAATGTCCAAATTCAGTCAATCACCGGGGGAAATGTTCTCGTAGTGAATTTTAATGTACTCGTCCCGGTCGTAGCGCATCTGTTCATGCCAAAGGCCGATGGTGTGCATCAGCTCGTGGATGACGATGTCGAACTCCAAGCAGGTAGCTTCGGCGTTGGATCAGCAAATGCGACCGGTCAGAAACGAATTGCGCACTTACCGATGTCATTGGTCTCCAACATCACCGTATTCCTCCCGGTCGATCGCCCAACTACGGTATAGCATCTGGCAAGTTTAAGTAAGCGGACATTAATTGCCTCAGATTTCCATGCGCAAACCCTTCGCCCCGCTCGTTTCTCAGGTCCACATAATCCGCCTCGCCACTCCGTCGCTCGAATTTGATGCAAGTATTCTCCGAAATGGCCATCATCGCCCGCGAAATGGTCGTGTGTTCGGAACTGTCTGAAATGTTCGTCTCAAAGGGCAGGTGCCAAAAGACCGAATTTTCCGCTGATTATGTACGGGATGATGAACTGGCCCCTGTCGTTGGAGTACCGCGTCCATCGGTTCGGCGAATCTGGTTTGATCGCATTTCTCATCGGACCTCGGAACCTTAACTCGACCAAGAAAACTCCAAAATTCAAACTCCGTTTGTCCAATTTACAGTGATAACCCAAAACTGAATCCGCTCCACAGGTTGGCAATGTCGCCGGGGCCACGATGGAGGTTCCCTGGCTGATCATACAGACTGATCGGTCTTCCCTGGACGTTTGGGCCATTAGAAAGGGAAGCTCGAAAAAACGCACCCTGGACTCAACTTCTACGATGCAAATAAAGCTGAGATTGAGGATGTAGATGAGCAAATGAGGGGAAAAACTCAAATTGGAGCAGACCATCGGAAATTTGGAGGGAATGCGATGGAATTTGTGGGAAGACGAAACATTTTCGTTGAGAGGAACGAATGGAAAAGCGAGGGTCGAATTTCTGAGGGGAACGCGGGGGACAAAGGTGAGTGAATGGGCTGGTCCAAAGAAATGACCGAATGATGAAAAGAAGCGGGGGGTCGGTCTGGAGTAAAAATAGAAACTGTGGAGGGGGGGGAGGGAGGGGGGGGGGAGGGGAACAATGCGAAACATTCGCAAAAGCATTAAACAGAAAAAGAAAACATTGTTGAATAACATTGAATAAAATAATATAAAATTCATTTATTTTATTTTCCATTCCGTCGACAAATGCTGGCTGTGAGTGTCACCGCCGCTTTCAACAGCCGAACAAACCCGACACATCCACCCATGGGCCACAAGTGCTGGAGATGTGAGAGTACTCACAACTGAAGTAACGCATCGGAAAAATTTAAGAATATCAAAAACTTTTGTTTTTCCTGATATTATATATCAATCAACTCCCCTCGTCGAGACAAATCGAGCACTGAACTACCGAACACACTGGGCAAACTGTATAGCGATGTTACCAACTCTTTTCAGTCAGAAATGAGGCCTTTTTCAAACAATTTTTTACTTCTACCACGTCAGAACAGACAAATACAGGCAAATGAATTTGCGTTTCATTTTGTTATGGGTCTTCTGGAACAACGGACAATTTGCCTTCGTTTTGTTGTCGTTCCGTTGCTTTAATCAGTCCGCGCTTCTCCGCCACATCCAACGCCCTCTGCGCCTCTTTTTGCGCTCCTTCGCGTCCCTTTTCGTCCAATTTCGTAATGGCCACCAAAACGCGAAAAATGCTGCTCTAAAATAAAAATAAATGTCGTCTTTTCCATCATTTACTAACCGCAATTATTTGACTCGCCACTCGCTCGTCGCCTATTTCGACAATATTTGCCACTCCAATCAGACAGCGCCGTTGGACTTCGTGGTTTTCGGACATAGCCAACTCCATCAAAAACTCCTCCCAACTGTTCAACTCCTTCAAAATTCGCTCGCAGAAGGTTGGATCCTCACTGAGAAATGGTTTAAAACAAAGCGAAAATGCTTTTCCAACCTCAAAAGGGCAAATCCGGCACTGCTTGCCAATTTCAAGCGATCCTCGCCCTCGGCACAGTAAAGAACCCAAACTTTTGCTCGGTCAGTTCCCGCCTAAATATTAATTAGGTAGTATAAATCGTTCTTTGAATTTGGTGGAACATTTAATTTCACAAAAAGACCTTTATCACAGCGTTGAAATACTCTTCACAGTACAACAAATTCAGCAACAATTCGGCAGCCGCCGCTCGCAAATGTTCGTTGCACCCATCGAACCAAAATTCCTCAATTTTCTGCAGGGATTTCTCCTTAACGATACGCTTTCGGACGGAATCGTTGACTGACGCCAAATTGGTAAGAGTGAGAAGGGCGTCGTAATTGGCCCTTCCCTCCACTAAAATGCGTTTTCCAACGGTCGGTTCCCTTCAAATCATTGGGAAAACCTTCGGGATGAAGCAGCTCAATGCACGGCTTGACTACCTAAAAAACCATCAATTCGAGCTTCAAAACTAAAAATTCACGTTCCCGCCTCGCCCCCCCGCCCCCTCCTCCTTCGAATAACCTCGTACATCCGTTGCCCGGGAAAGGCAATGTTTGGGTCAGAACAGACTCCGAGCTTCGCCAAGCCATGCGCCGCTTTCAATTTTCCCTCGGCGCTGCATTTTTTGAAGAGGTTCAATAAAAGCTTCACCCCGCCCTCACTGATAATTTGACCTGGACGTAAATGAAATGATTTCCTTTAAATAATTGCTAAAAATGACCAATTAAATCATCGATTCCACAAAATGCCTTCAAACATCGAGCCAAATTATCCAAAGCATTGCGACTTTCAGTTTTCGAAACGGAAACACAAGCGGTGACTGCGCCAAGTTCGATATAAAACGGGAAATTTGGCATTTTTCCAGTAATAAATTTCTACCAATCGTCTAATCCGTCTGTCCACATATTCCTCAGTATCTTAAGCAAATTCGTCATAAAAAGCCCCTTGTTCGTTAATTCACTTTACCCTTTGGATGCGTTTCCGGCACGTGATGCTTGGCGAATTGTGCCAATTTTACCATTTCCTCGTCAATTTTTGGCTTCTCATAAGCATTAGCACAATTCACATAAATTGTGGCCATAGTGTAAACGCACCCTCCGGCACTCCTCGCCAATTTGACTAAAGCCTTCAACAAATCAGAGCTTCCGACGATGTATTCCTTTATTTCGGCGTCCAGCGAAAGGTACGAAAGTCCTTCGCAAGCGAAACGTCTAACTTCGGTCTGAGAAGGAAAAGACTTTCAATAACAGTAAAAAACAATGGGAAGGCGTTACCGAAAAATGGTCGGCTTTTTCGACCAAAAATTTATGGCACACACCAGCCAGTTTAATCCGCGACTCGTCGTCCATTGGCTGCCGGCTGCAATCGTCGCCGGCAGACGAAGCGCACTTACAAAGGCCCACCAAGGCGCGAACACGTACATTGTGATCCGGAGACGAGAACAACTTTTTGAGTACAGGCTGAACGGAGATTTACTGATATTTCATTCTAAATATGTTATTGAAAAGTCAACTCACTGACCAGCCCCTGCTTGATCATGTTGGTAGCCCTTTCGTATTTGCTCACTGAAAGCACAATCAATTCGGCCGCAACGCTTTGCTGGATAAAGTCGTCGTCTGCGGCCATTTGGAGCATTATTGCGGTCACTCGGTCGTTGGTCACCAAATTTATGCCAACGTCCACCGGACCCTGGAGCAAAGTTATCAGTAAAGCGACCAATTTGACTCTGCTCTTCGGCTCATCGATGTCGGACATTAGGCCGCCAAAGACTTGGTCCACCCGTTCCTTGTACACCGCCCTTCGTTGGTCAAAAACCTGAAGGCTTCAATTCACACAATCAAACAAATTATCACCCAACCATATCGTCATACAATTGAGCAAGAAAAACTGCGACATGCTGACGAGTTTCGGTAGTAATTGGATAGTCGCATTGCTCTGGTATTTGCATAGCAATGTGCAACATCTTGTAAAGTCCTCTGTCCTCAACAAAGCGCCAAGACCTGAGAGAAAACTTCATTTTTTTGTTTCCAGTAACAAGAATTTTTAATAATTTACCAAAAAAATGGACAGAAAGAGATACTAGCAAGTTTTTATTGATTCCAGTCCCCATGAACAAGTTACATCGCGAGTTCAAAATTAAAACACCAACCATCCACGCGGCAAACCCCCGCTCATGTGCATCAAATTCTTGAGAAGCAGGTCGATGCTGATTTCTCTCGTTGCTGCTGAAAAGTGTGGGTCTGTGAGAATCTCCTCCAACTCGAGAATAAGTCGCAGAATCGCAATTTTGTTCCGTTCAACCATTTCCGAGTCCGGCTTGATTTCCTTGGACAAATCCATCGCCGCCAATCCGTTGAACACGCGCTGAATGACCGTGCTGGATGCCTCCACATTCTCAATCGGTTGGCGAAGAGTGGGCAGTCGGGCGAGGGTTGGTGCGGAAAGCAACTCCATTATTTGGGTGGCCTGGCAAGAGAAAAATGTATTGAGAATGTGAACGTTTTGGAGGTAAGTAATGACAAAATCAAAATTTTAAGAATACCCTCTCGCGCGACTTGGCCAATTCATCCAAAATTCTAACAGCGCAAAGAGCTTCTTCATCTGAAAAATTCGCATGTCCTTCGATGATTCCCAGCAGTTGCGTCACAATTTGACCATTTTGCCAAACTTGCAATACTCCATTATTCGATTCTCTGCATAAAACAAGCAAATTGTTCATTGCCTAAAATTCTTGTAAAATAAAATAAAAAAACATCTTTTTACTAAAATAATACAGAACTTAACAAATTTTTACCCAAACATTAAGATAAGCAAAAAAGGACCACTGAAACAAGGGGGTAAACTACAGAGAAGTATTCTTGGAAAATTTTCCCCGATTTGAGCTTTTCATAGGGAAAGCCTTGATTAAAACGTAATTACCTTAATTTGTTTCTCTTTGTCAGTTTCGGCACCGCCTAACGAAATTTTTAGCATTTCTTTCACACGACCTTCGGTACTTTCCGTCTGTTTCAGACGTTCAGCGTTTAATTTGAGAAGACGTGCACATAAATCCACCAACACACTAAACTATAAAATGGAAATTCCGTCTGTGGGGTCGTCCACACGATGGCCAATTATCCGTTGGCCCGTAAGACGAGGATTACTGGCTTCCAAATCCCCTCCCCTCATAGCACCAAAATCTGGGCAATTAATGACCTGTCTCCGGGCTTCAACCGAATCGCCTCTTTTGCATCATTAAAAGCTTTTCCAATGCTGTCCAATTTTTCTCTCGCCAATGCTCGTCTATAAAAAGCCTTCGGATCGTTTGGACTTATCGCAAGCGCTAAACAAAAAATGATTAGATAAATAAAATGAACACCAGTTAACCATTACTGCAGTCAGACTCAGCCCCCTCAAAATCCTCCAACTTCAACTTCGCCATTGCTCTGTTCTTGTAAAGGACAAGCCGTAAATTATCACCAGGTTCCAGTTCCAACGCATTTGTATAACTTTCAATACAGGATGCAAAATCATCGCTTTGAAAAAGTCTATTTCCCGTTTCCTTCAGCTCTTCGGCAGAGATTCCATCGAAAGCTTCCATTTTAGCTGAAATGTTTTACGAAACCCTTGGCAATCCTGCAGAATGGGGATCTCTACTTCATACTTTGTTATTTGAGCTAAAAATTTATATTCGGGGGGTTTAGGGGGTGCTGATCACGAATCTGACCTTAAATTTTGTCAAATCTTTGATTTTGTCTAAATTTTTCATCAATTATTTGTTTGGTAAGGACCTTATTTTCAAAAAAATCTAATTTTTTTTGCAAAAACAAACAATCAAACGAATTAATTTGGCTTTTTAGATATCAGATTCGAATTCTACGCATCAGAAAACCCCGGAAACGACCTTTTTCAATATTTATTGTAAAATTTAGAAAATCGATTTTTTGAAAAATTCGAATTCGGGTCCGGGGTCCGAAATAGGGCAAAATGGAGGTCAGATTCGGATTCTACGTCCCAAAACAGCCCTAAAAACTATTTTCTAATGACTTTATAAAAATGTTTTTTTTTGGAAAAAAATTTGGGATCCCCATTCTGCAGGATTGCCAAACCCTTTGAGATATGTACAAATGTATGTATGAATTTACTCAAGAAATCAAAACAAAGCTCAGCGTTGGCTGCTGTATGTTGCTATTGATCCACTCTCGCATAAGATGATCATGCAGTCTGTTGTTAAACCGGGAGTTTCCCCATTCCGTTCCCTCACTCTCCGTCTTAAGTCGCCGGTGATCGCTTTTCATCCTTGGCCTCAACCTAAAGCGATTAGCTTTGCTTCATAATCGAATCTCTAATAAACACTATTTTCTCTATTTTTTGCTTCTCTTTTAACACTTCTCCTTACGGAAGGCGAAAAATTTGAATTTGAAAAAGTAAGGCACTACGCTCGAGGCTTTAACTTGACATTTTTATGTGCTTCTGTGAAAAATAAGTGGGCACTATTAAAATTATGCACAAAACTTTACACTAATATGTATGTACATATGTTTTAATATTTTAGCCGCCAACTTTGTACATCAAAATGGCAACGGATTCTAATTATGATGTGGTGAAAGAACGGATCAGAGATTTTTTGAACGATTACTTCATTGAAGATGAGGATGGCTCCAAGATCTTCAAATACAAAGACCAAATTGAACGAATTGCGCACAGACAACAAATTGCTTTTTATATTGAGCAGGACGATGTCAGAATTTACGAAATATGTGTATACTGATTGTCATACTTTTTAGGTACATATTCACGATCCTGAGCTTTCTGATTGGATTGCTTTCAATACGGTTCGTTATCGACAGCTCTTTTACGAGGTCGTACAGATCCTTGTCCAGGAGACCGTCGCTAATGGCGAGGTTTGTCTTCTTTTTTTGATAAGGTTTATTTTTTGGCTTGTTTTAGCCAGCGGTTATTGACGCACTCGACGCCTTTATCTTTCAACGGCTTTATATGGACAAACGTTTGAAGATTGCCAGAGGGGAGATGAATTCGCGCGAAGATGACCCGTCTAAGGCTTATCCGCCAGAGCTACTTCGCAGATTGTATGATATAATTTGGTTTTGTGTATGTTTTCAACAAATTTCGTCAAAAAAAAATTGATGCCGCCACCAGAATTAATTTGTTTTTAGTGAACTATACTTTAAAACAATGGACGTGGTGAAACCGCTGGCTGTTCGAGATTTAAAGGCTCAATTTGTCGGGAAATTGCTTCTGTTGCGTGGGGTCGTCATTCGAACTACGGAAGTTAAACCATTGGCTTCCGTGATCACTTACGTCTGCGATACGTGCAGTTCGGAAACTTTTCAACCGGTGATAATAATGACTTATGGAAATTTTGAGTTTAATTCTGTTTGTAATCAATAATGCGAATAATTTGCTAAATTTGATCAGGTAAATTCATTGTCATATACGCCGTTGTATCGGTGCCCAAGCAAACAATGCGTTGAAAGTAAGGCTAATGGACGTTTAGAGATGCAATTCCGTGGTTCAAAATTTGTAAAGTTTCAAGAAATGCGCATTCAAGAATTGGTAGATTTGTTTAATTTGTGAGATGTGGATGTGCTTTGCCGAATTTTAGAGTGACCAAGTCGGGGTTGGCAGTATTCCTCGCTCGATGACCATTTATCTTAGTGGAGAAAATACGAGAAGGGCGATTCCGGGAGATGTTGTGGAGGTTTGTGGCGTTCTCATACCGATGCTTCGTACCGGATTTCGACAAATGGTTGGCGGTCTTGTCACCGAGCTGTTCCTCGATGCCCATGTATGTTTATTCATTTCATGTAAAATGATTGATAATTTAAAAATGTTTAGTTTGTTCAAAATAATCGCGATACGAATGAAGAACTTTTGGATGGGGAGTTGAGTACAGAGGAAGTCGAATTGGTCAGCCATGAAAATTTCTATGAACACATGGGTAAGTCTGGCACATAATTTAGTAATAAATAGATCGAATATGTCTTTATTTAGCCTACAGCATAGCACCAGAAATTTACGGCCTTATTGATGTTAAAAAGTCTCTTCTTCTTGCATTGATTGGGGGAGTTAACAAAAATGCAAATGGAATGAAAATAAGAGGTAGATAATGTTCTTGACACAGTCCCGAACACCCGCTTTATTCAGGTGCCCTGAATATTTTGCTAATGGGTGACCCGGGGGTGGCGAAGTCCCAACTTCTCACTTATGTCGACCGTCTTGCCATTCGTAGCCAATACACAACCGGGAGAGGTTCGAGTGGTGTTGGACTGACTGCAGCCGTCGTTAAGGATCAATTAACGGGTAAGCATATGTTTCACTTGACGGGTTGGGTTGCTGACTCTGAAATTATTGCTTAAGGAGAGATGTCACTAGAGGGTGGAGCACTGGTGCTGGCTGACCGAGGAATTTGTTGTATCGACGAATTTGACAAAATGGTGGATTCGGACCGCACCGCCATTCATGAAGTCTCGATGAAGAAATACGGAGAAATGTTGATTTTAATTTAAAGGTTATGGAGCAACAAACAATTTCGATAGCCAAGGCTGGCATAATGACTTCGCTCAATGCGCGCACAGCAATTATAGCGGCAGCGAATCCCGCGTTCGGTCGTTATAATCCGAACAAGTCGATTGAAGAGAATATCCAACTTCCGGCTGCACTTTTATCTCGTTTTGATCTGCTTTGGCTAATTCAGGATGTGCCTGATCGCGAATCCGATCGTAAATTAGCCGATCACATAACATATGTGCACCGTAAGGGTGAACAGCCGAAATCGGAATTCGAACCGGTCAATATGAAACTCTTCAGGCAAGGATTTTTGCTTAACAATATTTTGCAATAAATGCTTAGGAAGTACCTTTCGATATGCAAGCGGAAGGAACCCGTGGTGCTTGACGCTCTGAAGGATGTTCTGGTGGAGAAATACGTCGAAATGCGCTGTGAAGCAAAGAACAGCAGCGATTCAACTTTTACATCGCCTCGACTTTTGCTGGTATAGAGTATTTTAATTTTTCAAAAAAATTCAAATTTAGGCAGCAATTCGCATGTGTACCGCTCTCGCCCGTCTTCGTCTTGCGGATGTCGTGGAAATGATCGACGTGAAGGAGGCATTACGACTGATTGATTTGGCCAGAAACTCATTGCATACACAGAAACGTCAAATTGCCGACAAGTGAGTTTTTGTGACTGAGTCGTAGCCTATTTGATCAAATGGGCCAACTTAGTCGCAACAAAAAAGGAGACTCAAATTCAACGCCTCTTTTTGGATAAAACCACGGCGTAATTATGCCCCGCCAAGGCGACGCCCGAGAGATTTAGAAGAAGGCCTCGCTCAGGGGCGTAGCCAGGAAAAAATTTTGTAGGAGGAAATTTGTCTACCTGAGCGCCGCGGGAAAGGGGAGGTAGTAAAATCATTATGCAAATCTTTTGAACCGAAATGTTCATCCATACCCCCTTCGGATTTGCCGATTTAAATTTCAAAGCATTGTTTGTTTTCTTTCTTTTTCAAGGGGGAAATTGGCCAATATGTTTAGGCGCATATTTTTTGAAATGAATTATCAGAAAACTAATGGAATTTGGCCCACTGAAAATTTGAGCAAAAACTTTCGCTCCGCCACTATGCCCCTTCACCTCTTAGGAATCGTGATCCCGTAAATCGCGTGTTTGATTTGGCGCGTGAAATGCTCCAAGAAGGTGGAAACAAACCCGTATCACTTGAGAAATTTTATTCTCGATGTGAACAGCGCGGATTTCACGGCGGAGTGATCGATGATTGCCTTTACACACATTGGAAGCATTTGCTTTTCGTTGACACGATCAACAACACAATCCAATTGATCTGATCTTTTGCACACTTTAATCATTATTATTATTAAAATTACTCTCTTCTGGGTTTTTTCATTATTGAACTAGTCAAGAGCGGTTACTGGAGTTTTACAGGTGTCGGTCGGGTTGGAGCTCCTATAGCGAAGCCTATCAGCACCGGCAAACAACCATTGCCCTCCAAAACTAATTTGTAATGTGTTATTTGATGCACTAGTCATTAATTAGAAACCATAATTATTACTAGTAATTAAATCTAGTTTTTATTATGAAAAAATGGCGAAATATGGATTTATTCTCAAAAAAGCAAAATATGGATTTATATCAGGGGTCGTATCGAAAATTTTCAAAAAAAGGACATCAATGGTAAAAAAAAAAAGATTTTGGGGTCCGAAAAAAAGACATTTTACAAACAAAAAAGGACGCGTACCTCAAATAAAGTATTAAAAAAGGACATTTCAAACTTTAAAAATTGTACCCCAAAAAAGGACAAATCTTTAAAAAAAGGACAGACATGACCTCTGATATGGACTAAAAAGTCGCTCTAATTCTAAAATTTTTCGAAATGAAAGCATCCCCTATTCTACAAAAAAACGTTAAAACATGAAAATCCCAGCTCTACTAAGTAATTAGAGGGTGAGAAAGCGGTAATACTGCAGTTTATCCCCCCCCATTTTTGAAAAAAATACAAACATTTTTAAAAGTCATGTAAAACATGTTTCCGGGGGTTTTCGGGGTCTGATCACGATTCTGACATTTATTTTACCCAATTCCGAACCCCGAACCCGAATTCGAACAATTTTTCGAAAAAAATATTTTTTCAAAAATTAACATTTATTGACCAAAATGGTGCACGAAGAAGGGCCCAAGATTTGATGCCTTTAATTCAGCAACACATCGCCCCGGGCTCTATAATTCATAGTGATATGTGGGCGGCGTACGGGGCCATTCCCAATTTACCCCAAGGCTATGAGCACTATACTGTAAATCATAATGAGAATTTGCTTAATCCCAATGACCCAAATGTCCACATGCAAAACATAGAGGGGATGTGGTCCACCTACAAGCGTAAATTTCGCCCCCAATCTGGCAATGTTTCTAGCACTTTTAACACATATTTTGCCGAATTTCTCTGGCGTAAGCGATTTGGTGATGATGCATTTTATGAATTGTGGGATCATATTCGTCACATTTATCCATGTGAATAGTTTTTTTTTATTATGTGAATCCCTGCTGTTATTTTTCTATTTCGTGCATTTGAATCCATTTTGGTCAATAAATGTTAATTTTTAAAAAAATATTTTTTTCGAAAAATTGTTCGAATTCGGGTTCGGGGTTCGGAATAGAATCGTGATCAGTGACCCCGAAAACCCCCGGAAACATGTTTTACATGACTTTTAAAAATGTTTGTATTTTTTTCAAAAATGGGGGGGATAAACTGCAGTATTACCGAGAAAGCTTTGTTGGCTCAAAATCTAAATCGACAAAATTCTAATTTTACCATTTTATTAAATCATTACGAAGTATACAATATATTTTTAAATTTATAAAATCCATCACATCGCAAGAACGAATCGAAATACAATCTTTAGAGGCCGAATTGTGCAAGGGGACTGCCGTCCTCCAGGTTGTCGCCCATCTGACAGTTTATGTCGCTGTGCATTGTTTTGCTTCCCTTCACTTTCCTTATTCTCTGCCCGAAGACTGCAATATTTGTGTTCACGAATGAGTTCATGCAAAGGCTTCTGTTCGGGCAACGCTTTGAATGGGTGGGCCATGATGAGATTTGTGTTGAAGTTAAGGTCGTTCTGCGTTTTTCGAACAATCAGCATGTAAGCGCTTTTTGCCTCGGCGTTTTTGAAGTCTCGAATTAGGTAATCGATATCACGCTTTGGATCCATCCAAAGTCGCAATTCCTCGCGCTCTTCATCAACTTGCATCACTTCAACGCGATACTTTAAATTCAGAATAATTATAAATGACAAAGGCAGAAATTATTGATTTGGGATCAAAAAATTTTGAATTTTTTGATTCCAAAAATGTGTGGACACTTTTTCTCTAAAAAAATTAGTGATCGGCGGTCGCCGGACACCTCCGTCTTCTGTATGTTTTTTCGTGACAAAAAATATTTTTCCAATTAACGAAACGAAAAACTAAAATTTTACGAAGCGAAACGCCAAAAATAACGAAAAGTTTCGCCCATCTATGTTTGGGATTCGGTCTTTTATTTAAATGCAATTTCCGATCTCTTTGTGCAGTTCACCTTCTTTTGCTGCTTCCATACTGCTTCAATTTCTGCTCGTTTAAATAAATAACCAACCAGATGGGCAACTAAAAAGATGACGATTTAAAACAATTATTTTTACAACTAAGTCCATAATAAAAAACAATGTGTCAGGTCGGTAACCCTTACAAATTAGTCTAAAGGAACGAAAAGTCTATTGAAAACATTTTGTGGAAGCAACTATGAAAAGCCACGAGACCTAGCTCTCGATTGAAAAGGACATTTCGATCCAAAGTTCATAACTTTCTTTAAGTTGTTTCCTCGCAAAATGTTTTCATATTATTGCTTTAGGCCGACGAGTCGAATGATATATTTTTGGATAATTTAGTCTGTCCCTATGATCCTTATTTCAATTCCTATTTAACAACCAGTAGCCTCTGGCGGTACGAGTAAATATCTCGGTCTCAGCAAACATTTGGGGAAATCATCCAACTTGTGGTTTTCTCCATCTGGCCACAGAACAATTGTCTGAAAAGTGTTCACAAAATAGCTGCTAAGAATCTGAGAATTAAATTTTAAAATAGATATTTGTGCCTCTTGCTCTTGTCCTTTTTCCACCCAGGCAGAGGGCTTCTTCTCGGAGGGGTGGGATACGTGCAAAAAAAGTTGCCGGGAAAATGGAAAATGAAGATCTCATCGTCTACTAGTAAGGCGTAGAATTTTTTTTATTTTTTCCGGGTCCTGGGGGAGAACCCCCCCCCCCCCCCACACCCAACTTTGGTTACGTCCCTGCACTACAACAAATTAAGTTACCCATTAGAATGGTCTGAGTTGAGTACAACCTACTTCATAACCAACGAAGTCTCTACACAAAGAATGGCGATTATAAACCAATGAATTCCCGCTCTTATTCCATGTGTCCCCATCCGAATCAGTCAATTTAATCTGGTGAACAGATGGAACTGGTGGAGAACAACAAACAGTAGCGGGAATGGGAATGTAATTGACGATCTGAAAAAGGAAAAGTGAAATATTTTGTAATGATTGAAAAAATGCTCATACACCGGCCGTTTGAAACGTGGCTTCTTGATCAAGCAACGCGTCGCTTCCATAAGGCCCAATGAATGGGGATGAAGAGGTCGAAGGGTTCGCGTCATGAAAAACGTTGGAATTGGAAGTTCGTTCCTTCTCCTTCTCATGAGTTGTGCACATCCGTGAGTATCGTCCATTGTCGGGACTAGATAAGTTTGCGCCATCAGCGTTCAAAACATCGACAATCCTTCGCTTCGTAAACTGTTTGCCCTGAGACTTCATCTGAAGATCAAAATAATTTTTAAACAAAAAACCAACAAAGCGAACCTTCGAGACAATCAAAGTAAAGTTACAGTCAATTTCAAAACGAGTGCTGATACCACAAACTGGACAACAGTTCGTGTCCAGAAGACAACGAGGACAAAAACGGTGTAAACATGCCTAAATGCAAAAAACAGAAAAATCATTTTATTTAAGCGTATTTAGTAATTATACATAGATATATTTTCTTAAATCTTCAAAAATTCATTGTACAGCAAAAAATGTTCTAACGTATGTAAGTAAATGAAAGGATATCTAACCGGTGAAACCATTGGTTTATCTATAGGACGACCACATTGAGCACATTTTAATCCGAAGGATTCCCATTGATCTATTCGACGCTTGATGTTATTTTTATTCATCCAACCGTAAGGGAAACTGAATAAAAATGTTTAAAATCTTGTAACCAAAGAATTTTTTCCATTACTAAGAAACTCCGACTAAATCGAAATTAAAATTTAAAATTATTTAAAAAATCAGTCGGGGTAAGAGCGCTTCAGTACCGATACTAATAATTCCTTTTTTTTTCTTCTTGATCTCGAATTAAAATTTATCCCAGCCATACTTATTAGGTTTAGTTCAAATAAAATCCTTCTCCCTAATGGGAAAAATGGAGTCCGGCGATGAGTCCAATGAAGCTATAGATGTTGAAGGGATAAGCGAACCGGAAGGAGGAGCTTTGAAAACTGGTACATAATTAATTCATTATAATTTTTTTACCTTTACTTTTAAGATTCGATTTTTTCGCCGTATGACCCTTCCACCTTCTCTTTTCTGCACTTATATAGACCTCAAAATGATGTGGTTGCTTCATTAATATATTATTCTGGTATGGAAGGTGTCGACCGGTACGAAATATCCAAACGACTTGGGATCAACGCTAAAAAGAAGGCTGGGTTCGTCAATATTATATTTATTATAGTTGATACTATTTTGAACATTGAACTTTAGAAATCGGACCATTTCTAATTCGATCAACGCAGTGATGAGAATTTGTCCTGATAATTTTGGCACTTTCCAAAAAATGGAGGGCAGGCATCGCTTTCTGAAGTTTATTTGGCTCTATTCAATAAAATGCTTCATTTCTTAGATATTACGCGAAGAGTGAGCAACACACACCTGCTGGAGGAGTTGCTTTGGCTGAATTTTACAATCATTTTAAACAATTAACAGGAGTGGATTGCCCTTACAAGCTCGGCGAATCCATAAAATTTCCTCAACAAAATTTAAGTACGTACTGTGTTTAGGATACTAGTCGGGTTTGTATCCCCTTTCATCATCAAATGTTTTTTACTTTGCTTCCTTCCCTCTCTTAGGAAAGTGTTTCTAGGGGCATTTGAGGGCGTAGCTGAATCTGACACTTATTTTAGAAAATTTCGAACCCCGTACCCGAATTCGAATAATTTTTTGAAAATCGGAATTTTCAAAAATTTTGATTTTGGAAAATTTTTGAAGGGCCAGGTTCGAAATTGGTCGAAATAGCTGTCAGATTCGGATTCTACGCTCCCCGAATACCCAGAAACCCTTTTCTAAGAGATTTAAGCAAAGTAAAAAACAATTTGACCAGTTTCGAGAATATGCAATTTTAGGCACATTGCGCATCAGTGACGTCACTTTAAAGAGATTGGTTCGGATTCTCGAATATATTTATCAAGAAAAGGTCGTCATAACGCAGTCTAAAATTGAAGGACAAATTTCCACAGAAGAACGAAAGGATGGCTATGCATATCAGGCACCATGAAGCAATCAGCCTCCAAAAGAATGAATTTTAGGTCGACCGGAAATCCCTCAAAAAGTGTTTAATTGCGCTGTCTAAAAGAAACTTTCTGAACTTGATGAAGATGGAAATAACTGAGCGAGGAATGCAGACTTTAGTTGATGTGATTACGATTCCAAAAATCAAAACTTTGGATCATCCGCTCATTTCTGAAGCACTCAAGCAAATCATAGCTGAGTTTAAAGAGCAGCACAAAAGTTTTCCTACTGGGGTTCGGCTTAAACAAGAGCCATTAGAAGCAAAAACTCCTGGAAATAATCGGGAGGGAAATGATGGAGAGTATCACGACGATTCCATTGCTGGGCCTTCCAATATCAGCAATATGAAGCAAGAACTGGGAGAGGTTGAGACTGGGAAGTCATTGCTAAACAAAACATTCAACACTCTTCAGAGACTTTCATTGCAGTTTGTTCACAAAAAATAATTTTTTTTTTTTATTTTTTGTTTTTTAATTTAGGAAATACAGCAGGAAGGGCGGGGGAGCGCCTATTTCCGTGCTTTCGCAGCGCTCCCTAAATTCACTTGTAGATTCGGCCAAACGTCGTCGATTAGCAAAGCCATCGAAAGCCATCAAAAAACGACGTTTGCACATAGAAACGGAGGAAACTGAAGACAACGACGATGTGCAATGCCAAACTCCAGTGAGCAAACTGCGCCAATCGAACAGAAAAGATCGACGGGTGTATGACACGGTGGACACCTTAAGTCTCCAGCACAAGGCTTATCTCCGAAGTCGTTTTACGCAACGTGAAAGGGATATGGTCTGTAGGAAGGGGGATCGACTTTAAATGCTCTTCGGTTTAGCTTCTTCTCATCAGAGCATGCAGCTTTTTTCTGAACCCAGTCACTCGTTTTTGGCCGAATCCAAAAGTTATGCGTACACTTATGCACGAATATGTTCCGGTACGTCTTTGATTTTAATCTGTCTTCAACAAAGTTTTCAAATTCTTCTGAACAACAACTCTCAAAATTTTAATATTTGCATGTTTTTGACTTCCTATTTCAAGGAGTCGCGCACTAAAACAACTTACTCTCTGATGGCCTCGGGTGTGCGCGAGGTTAGGTCGAAGGAGCGCTATGCTCATCATCAGTACATCGTGAAGACGATGGCCAGTTACAAAGAACTGATCGATCTTCGCAATCGTCTCGCTTCTATGAACTTTTCCCAGGCAAACAAAATCGATGACCAATTGCAACCGAAGGACTTGTTCTTCATGAACGCTTTCAGGACTTCGTACCAGCTCTTGTTTCGGTAAAAGAATTCAGTATTTCTTATTAAGGCTTTTTTTCATTTTTCTTAAGAATTTTTTTTCGAAAATTAAGATTTCGTTACATTTTTAGGGTTTTTATATTTTTGTTAAAAAACGATCGTAAAAATTCATACTAGTATTTGCCGACTTTCGAATTTTTCAAAAATACGAGTTTTTTTAGTGAAAATTCTGCTTCACTTCGGGGGTAGGGGTCTACGGTCCCGATAGGCGCCGCCGGAAAATTTTGAAGATTTTTAGAGAGATTTGTAAAGAAAATTGGTCCAAAAAAATGACCAATTTTGCAAAACAATAATAATCAGCGACCTCAAAATAACTCCTTTAATTGTTTTCGAAAGAAAGTCTTGTTTAAGCGAAGCTGAGGACTTTCCTTCGGTTGGTGTTGCTGACATCGAACTTCGACAGTATTTAAACAACAACAATTTGTACTTCCTTACCACATCGGATAGACAAAAAGTTGACGGCTCATTGTGGAAAAACAAAGCGTCGGATAAAAGTGAAATCCGTCACTTTGTTGCGTTCAATACGATTCTGGTCTTAACTATTTAAATTTGTTTCAATATTTAAGATTTTAGTCTGTGCTTCTTAGTTCTGCGGGTCTCAAAAACGGTAATAACAAATTAAAAAATGGCAAAGAGGACATTGAGCCAGTCGACAATAATGGCAAGATGGAAAAAACGCAAATGACTGAGGCAGATTTTAACACAGCGAATTTCGTGGTTGAACAATTGGAGATTCAGGTTGGTTGGTAGCTGGTGGCATGCTTTTGAAACTCCAGAACGGCGGAAACTCTCAGTTAAAATCAGATTGCAGAGCCATGAGATCTGGAGATAATATAAATGTATCTTTTTCAACTTTAATTTAATCCCGTAGACGTTGGCGGATGTGTTGGAAAAAATGCGAACCGATGGATTGATTATCAAAAGGCGCTGTTTCGATATGAGACAATCATTGGGCGTAAAAGGCAAAACAACGGCGGAAACAGTTTTATTGTTAGCCGAAGAAACTCAAAACAGTGGGGAGGAGATGGAGGTGTCCAATGCGGGGGAAACGTTAGAAGTTGGGCAACAATGTCCTCGAGTGGATGCGGGCAACGAGTCGCCCTATGCACTTAACGAAGGGAGCCCGCAGAAATTGGGCGGCATTCAGATGGGAAACGAATGGCCGACTCAATTGAGATGCTCGCAATTGTAGCTTCGGCAAATAAATATTGTAATTAGTCTGTCTTTTTATTTAGTTATCAGCACTTCTTTCAACCGGAATACCATAGAAATTTGTATGAGTCGCTTTCCTACGAGTATTCCCACGCTGCTATGAATCATCGGTCTCCGCATGATTTTGGGAACTACGAATGTCCGGGCCAACTATTAACGCTTGCAAATTATTTATGTCAAAATCTTGATGAGGTATACAAATACCTTTTTAATTGAAATTTTGCTTAGTTTTCAATTGAAACTTTGGTGCCGAACTCGATTAAAGAGCTGTTTTGTACGCAAGGCTCGACGAGTGACGATGGATTGGGTCCGGAATTTGAAGGAAGCGATGTCTTCGAAGTATAAACACGTCCATGTTCTGATTTCAGACTTTATATTTTAGCATTTCACCGCAAGTGCAACAAAACAACTTCGCTACTTAGAGAACACCGAATTGCGATTGGAGCTACTCAAAGTTCGACCCGAGCCTAAACACATTTGTATCGACACTCTCATCCAATCTCTGCCCGATCCGGAACGTCTTGTCTCTGTCCAAATTGTACCTCAGAGCAAAATGCCCGAAAAAACAACAGCTGAATGTGCTGCAAAAAACTCAAACAAAAGAAATGAACGTGTTAATGGGAAAAACAGCGTCGGGCAAATTGAAATGCAAATAAATGAACAATTGTCCAGTTGCGGGGATTGCTGCAAAAAACTGTTTGATTTGGTAGACCAGGCTGGAGATATTGGAGTGTCGGAGGAGGAATTGAAGGTGATAGACTGTCTCTTTCGAACCATCGGGAATCAAACAAACTTTTGAATTTAGGAACGATTAGATGTTTACGGTTTCGATGCAGAAACGGTTAAACGTGATTTACGTGTATTGGTTCAATCGGCCGACATAATCATTTGCGGCATCGATAAAAGGCGATACGTCAGTGCACGTAATGGTAACTTGTGGTTAGTCCGAACCCGGGATGGCCAAGGGTTTGTGCCGAGACCCTGGGTGTTTCCATCTGGCCGAGTTAACTGGAAGATCCTCAAGTTGGTTTTATATTTTGAGTAATACGGGCTTTCATGGCAATTCCTTCAGATGGATGCTTGAGGGCGTGTTTTCCGTCGTCTTTAACCGTTCCGGTCTCACTGTGCAGGAATTGGTCTCACATTTTTCGGCCGTTATGCAACCCGCACTCACTGTTGAAGTCGTTCAAATACTTTCTGAGCTCGGTTGTTTGTCGTTTTGCGAGAAAACTCTGGCAGAAACGCACAAATTAAATCCATTTTTGAGTAATAGTTAAAAATTTATGCATTGTTTTTAGCAATCTTTTACAGGGTTTGGCAAGGCGCAAACTGTCAGCTTTGTCAAAACAAACACTGATGGATTGGAAAGATTTGTTTTGTTCAATGAATTTAAGTTAAAACCATTTTTAGATTTGATAAAATAATCATTCAATTTCGTCCCTTTCATACTTTAAAAAAATATACCGTTGTTATTTTGCACTTTTCGTTTTGCAACCTTATAATCATTTCTTTTGGTGTTCAGTACTATTTGGATTTGTTTAATCGTTTAATCAACATTTCATATTTTTTTTTTGCTCTTTTGAATGACGGCATCAGTTGAGCGTGAAGTTCAGTCCCTCATTAACACGATCGGATTCCTCGATGGCGACGTTTATTACCCAGAGCCAGATTGTTTTCGTAGGAACCACTTTATGAAAGTTAATTTTGCTACGCGTAGACATTCAGAGAACGTGAGGGATTTGATACGGTGCCTTCATCGGGATGGCCGTGAGTTGACGGTCAGAAGGCTGTGCATGGAGCATAACATTGTGAAGAATGACCTCGTCCCCATTCTCAAGTCGGAGACGTCAGAAGAATTGTTTGATGCCGCGCTTCGGTAGTTTTTAGTTATTTTTATGTCATTTCTTTAACGAATTGCAAAACCTTTATCTAAAACAACGGAACAGCTTATCGCTTAGCTTCGGTGGATTTGTAAATTGACTGCGGGCGTGGGTTTCAAAATATTAGAGTCATTGCTCGTTTCAGAATTTGTGTGATTCTATGTCAGCCGACTTTGTTGGCATTCGGCGGCAAATTGCCTGAGGAAGACGATTTTAACGGATGGCAAATATTCTACGAATTGGAAACATCGCTTGTCCGTTCATTGACCGCTTTTACCGATGTTTCAATTTTCAAAATCTTTTGCAGTTACATCAAACGATATTTCGACAAGGTCCAGAAAAAAAGGGATGCTAATTGTATTTCTATTCTATTTTTAGGATTGGGAGGACAGAAGTGAGAAGCAGCGACTGTTAATTGAGCGGATTTTTGTGCTTTTCCGTTACATTTTCAGTATTGGAGTGGAAAGCTCAAAATATTCTTCGGTGGGCTATGAATTCAAAGACTCATATTTATTCGTTCTTCAGGTTCCCGAAGTGGATTATTACGATCGCGAAAAAGTGATCCAGAGCTTTTTCTCGTCTGGCCTCGATGCAGTCTTTCTAAAGCTGTCAAACAACTCAACTGAGCGTGAATTCTGTTGTTATATTGTTTCAATTTTGGCTCTAATTTTCGGTACTCTGGTAAGTCGTTGAACTGAACGAGGCCAAATGCGAGGGTTTAGAATAGTTTTAGCATTGGAAAAAGGGAATTCCGAATGTTGTTTTGTATTTATGTCCACCTATCATTTTGGATAATGCTTTTTTTTGGGATCCTTTGGCTGTCGCCCGAGGGGACGATGACCTTGCAAGAAATAAATTGGAGGAAAATGTGCACTTCGAGAGGGATGAAACAGCCAAAATAGAACTGGTAAAACATGAGGAGTCGAACAAAAGGTGTTCAATTTAACCATTTGGATGAATTATATTGACTGTTTAGGCTAGCGAACCGGAGGAATTTTTTGTTGGGGACTTTTGCGTTAAAGGGAGTGAAGGCTTTCAATTCGGAGAACGATTTTGTGCTCAGAGGGGCATTAGCAAGCAAAGAAAATGAGTCGTCTCTCACAGCAGCGCATTTAAAAACGATTTCACAAAGAAAGCGACCGAAAAAAATGCCAAGAACTCGGCGAGTGAATGACTTTGAAGGACGCCTATCGGAGAAACAAACGGCCAACATGCAGCAGTTGGCGCCGGAGGCGATGCTTTCTCTAAAAGGATTTTGTTGGCGGTTACTCACCGAAGATCGCTACAACAAATTGATGAGGATGACCAGAGAAATCGTATATTAAACGGACTGATTCCTTAACTTAAGCTCGAATGGAAATGCGTTTTCTTAAGGCTTTCATCGGTTCCGACCGTCACCACTCTCGAAATAAACTGAATGAGCTGCATTTCCTCAATTTGGCCACTTTCGCCATTGCTTTTGCTCGCCACAGTCACATTTCATGCCAAAATGTGTCCGCCACTTTCTCCGTTGAGTTCTTTCACATGATCACTTCATTCATGACAAATTGCTTCGACCTGATGAAGACGGACCGCCAATCCGTCAGAAAATATGCGCTTTATGCTCAACATGCAATCAGCACTTTCAAGGAGATGATGATAATGTATGGACTTCGATAAGTTCAAAAAAAAATGGAATCTGTGATGGCTTTCGTGTGAAAGCCCCAAATAATTTTTGCCTATGTCCGATTATGTTTTGATTGTGCACTTCAATATAGGCTCAACTCCATTTCAAATTCAAACTTTGCTGTTGAGAAGGATTACTTCGTGCAATTCTGCCAACAAATTTTTCAACTCGAGGAGTACCGGGAATTGGCCGGTGGCACTTTGGCACATCTGTCGCCGGCTGGCACAACCAACAAAATGCTGCAGGATTTGGTTGTTGCTAACCATTATTTTCTTCATGTCATGGAGAAAAACGTGAAAAGGGGCGAACTGAGCAAAATTCGGAAGAGAAAAGGGCAGCGAAGGCAGCGGGAAAAGAAACGGCGAGAGCAGGGCGAGTTGGTGGAGGTGTGAAGAAGAAGTTCCTAATTTAGTGAAGCTGCTCACCAATTCGATTAACACGGAAAAATTGAACGAACTTTGGGCAGAGATAAGCGGGGAACTGTCCGACACGCTCATCGGCGAACTGTGCCTGAACGAGGAAGCCAACCCGATAAACTCTCTCCTCAACGGGGACGACGACCAATTGCAGTCAGACAGCCCCTTTCCTTGCAATTGCGCGGAACTTTAATCTTTTTAGGGCATTTGCATTGCTTCGAGTGCAGCAATCGTTGCGCAGTAAACTAATTGCCGACGCGGTATTTAATCATTTCTTTAATTTTTTTGGATTTGGGTTGGATGAAAACTTTCTTTGTAAAAAGGCGACCTCTGGCTTCGTTTACAATTTAAACAAAAGAATTGCTGGGCTTCCCAACTGATCCAATAATTGCTATAAACACAAAGCTCTGGGTCGCTTAAGCGCTCTGTGGCGAAACAACAAAATGTTTATTTATTTTAATTGCATTAATTTCCCCAAAGGTCGGACTTTACCGGAACGGCCGCGTGCTTTGGCCGGAGACGGGCACTTTTGGGGATGACCAAACATCGATCGAAGACGAGTTCATCGCTCTGCAAGAGATATTCCAAGCCGACATGAGCAAAATCAATGAATTGTACGGCAGGGCACTTGCCGAGGCGTACGGGGACGGCGGAAAGAGGGAGGAAGCGATTGGCGGGACGGGCGATGACGAAGAGGAGGAGGAGGCTGAAGGGGAAGGGCATTTTGATGACTCAATGGAGGAGGAAACGAATTTCGATGTGGCAGAGAGTGATTTCGACTTTTGCCAATTTTTGTCTTCCTTTGCGACGCCTTCCGTCGTAAATTGGTGGGGGAAATCGCGCATAAATCCATTAGAGTCAGAACTCTTAAAGGTACATTTTCGGCCTCAAAAGTTACCGCACAAATCCCCAAGAAGTCAATTTGGCAATTCTAAAAATGTTCCACCGAATTGCATTCGAAGTGAAGAGTCCGGTCCGACTTTATCAGGTTCCAGTATATTAAATTCGTAAACCTTTTTTTCACCCTCTAGGCTTCGCTTTTTAAAATATTTGACGAAGTTGGCCGGGAAATCAACAACAAATACCCCGACAAAGAAGGAAGAAGCGCCCACCCCCACTTTAAACTGTTCGAATTCGGCCACCACTTGCTTAGGCGGTTCTTCTCACATTTTAAGCAGCGGGGAGGGGGGGAGACAATTTGCGAATTGCTCTTTCTGAAGAATGCGAGAGAGGCTCAGGAAATCGAAAACGGACCGACGGATTGATTGTCTTTGACACGTAAAGTGTGTGAAGTGACCATTCCCCGTTATTTATTTCATCCTTTTGCATTTCGCTTTTGGCCCTTTGTGCTATTAAATCATTCGGTAGAATAACACTTTATACATATGACAGTTTTTGTTCCAAATATCGCAATTTTATACATTAAATCCATTTTTGTTTATCGAGACCGCTTTGAATTCTTTTTTAACCCAGCCTCTAAAACTTGGTCTATTTGGTTGTACATATGGAGAAAAGTTATGGTGTGCTGTGCTGGAATGGCCTGGTTTTGTTTTGATCAGAATTGGGTGATCTCGGCCGCTTCAGCCCCGCCTGAGGCTGGGCCGATTCATTTGGATGCATCGGAATCCGTCCGATACCCACAGAAAAAGGCGGGAAATAGAGGAATTCCGGACCTAAAATTATCGGAAAACCCCGCAATTATTTGGAGAGCCCTAACACTGAAATTTCAAATTTGCTTTGCAGGGCGAAACGACGTTTTGTCTAAACGCTTCACAATGTTTTTTCTGATGACTCCTTTGATCACTTATGCGGTAATTGCCTTCACCACCGTTTTGTTCTTTTATTACGGCGTTTTCCGTCCTCTGTGCTCTCTGCTCCGTTTCTTTGTCTCTCTCTTCTATTACGCCGTCATGTTGGCTGGTTTTTACTTCCTCTTCTCTACATTTTGGCCCCCCTCGAAGTCCGATCAGATGGACGCTATCGGGCGAAACGATTCATTGTCCGGTGATGTTGGACAGGCACTGCGAGGCTTAGGCATCGACTTTCTGTTTAAAGCGGTCAAAGGGACGCTGAAAGCGGTGGCCAGTTTTGTCGTGACCGTTTTGGACTGATTTGTGAGGTGGGTGATCGGTGAATAAACAATTCGTCATATATTGTACGTTATGTTGAAAGAATTTGGTTCCCGGTCGGATCGAAATTTCTTTGTCCTTGCAGAATTGCTTCCCTTGTGACATTCTCCTCGCTTTGTGATCAATGCCGCTTCAACTATTAAAGTTGTTTTGGATGTAATGACAGGAATCGCTTGCCCGTTTGCTGGCATCTTTACTGTCCTCAAATATATCTAGAGCCCGGACAGGATTTTCCAAGACTCCTGGCTGATCCTGGTCTGCATCAAGGATCAGGATATCCTGAAAACCAGGATTTTTATCCCGGTAAATCCTGATCTTGGTCATTTCCGAAATCCTGATCCGGAGTTTTTCAAAAATCCGGACTCTAAATATATCTCACCCATTTTTCACGTTTTTGACTGTTTTTCGATGTGTAAATGACATTGTTTTAAGGTGATTTTTAGTTTTGTCTTGATTTGTTTGAAAATTATATTTACATATCTTTGTTGGATGTCATGCAGCGTTTTTGAGAACAAATGAGTGGGCTTCCAACAGACGAACAGCGCAAAGAAAGAGTTGAAGTCTAATCGGTACTTGGAGAGGTTGCTGACCAATCAACGGAAGTTAATGCCATTGCTGGTGATGACCCATCGGAAGTTAATGCCATTGCTGGTGATGACCCATCGGAAGTTAATGCCATTGCTGGTGATGACCCATCGGAAGTTAATGCCATTGCTGGTGATGACCCATCGGAAGTTAATGCCATTGCTGGTGATGACCCATCGGAAGTTAATGCCATTGCTGGTGATGACCCATCGGAAGTTAATGCCATTGCTGGTGATGACCCATCGGAAGTTAATGCCATTGCTGGTGATGACCCATCGGAAGTTAATGCCATTGCTGGTGATGACCCATCGGAAGTTAATGCCATTGCTGGTGATGACCCATCGGAAGTTAATGCCATTGCTGTGATGACCCATCGGAAGTTAATGCCATTGCTGTGATGACCCATCGGAAGTTAATGCCATTGCTGGTGATGACCCATCGGAAGTTAATGCCATTGCTGTGATGACCCATCGGAAGTTAATGCCATTGCTGGTGATGCCGCTTCTTCCGATGCCTTGTCAATGGCTGCCGATGACAGGGAAGAGGGCAAAAACAACAAAGAAGCCCTGAAGGAGTTGATGGCGCAGTTGAAGAAGGCGAGCGAGAAAAAGCGGAATTCTTCAGGCACTGACCTCCCCTTCAGTTTGGCAACCAAATGTTCGAATTCTGGTCCGGGGTTCGGAATTGGTTGTAACAGAGGTCAGAATTGGATTCTTCGACCCCAAAAACCTCCAAATAATAATCACTGACGCATTTTCCGGGAGCCAAAGTAACAATCTTGTTGGAAAATTGACATTTCTGCTCATAAAACCATTTCTGGCACTTTCCTTCCCAATGTAACGATAAATGCAGACACTTGCAGTGTCACCGCTGTTATTGACATTATTCGCGTGGTCCGCCATCCCCCTCCAGCCCGACTAATGGCCAGGTTCTTCCCAAGTCCGTATCGTCCAGTCCCTTCTCTGTGGATGGGTGTCTGATGCTGGGGAACCGTTATGGTGACGTTGAACAGCTTGCCAATCTGTCAACCATTCCATTTCTTTATGAAAGCTGTCCCTTTTTCTGATTTGGTTGGGCCAAGTCAAAGTTGGGATTGGGAGCTCCCCAATCCCCCCAGTAAAGAATAGGCAAAATGGTAACCCCGGGTGGGACTCGAACCCACGTCCTTCACCCAATCCGTGGGCAGCTCTTTCAACTGAGCTACCGGGGCGCCCCACTCGCTCAAATCCTTACACCCCCCCCCCCCCGCTTACCTCACTCGCGTCCATTCTGTTGCACAGATTGTTGTCGGAACAACAACAGAAACGGGTGTTGAAAAGACGGCTCGGGTCCAATCTTCTGAATTTGGGTTCTGTGGAGGCCTCTCCCCCACACTCACTCCGATATCAACTTATTCCGGAAGGTCTGCGCCACCGCCGCGTCCAACTCGTTCAAGTGGAGGCAGGCCCGCTCTTCCGGCCAAAGGCCTCGACTTACGCAATGCTCTGCCAAAAGAGAGGACAATTCAATTCAATTCAATGAGAGGGGGAGAGGAGGGGGGGGGGGGGGTCTCACGACGGTGGACACAGAAGCGGTCGAAATAATGGGAGAGTGATTCGTCGTTGGCCGGATTTGTCGGGGCCGATTGGTGCAAGGAGTAATACTCGCCGAAGCAAATCTTTGGGGAAAGGGCGGGCTCAAAAGCAATTGCTGGAGATGTCGGCATTTCCATAATGTTCGGGTGGGTATCCCCGGCAGCCCTCTGACCTCTTCCGGCCCACAGATGTTCTCTCGGCTCGGGTTGACTGCCTGGGAATTGTAGCAGATCATTGCCACTGATAGTGAAAGTGCCGGTAGTGAGAGGAGGAGAAGTGGCGGTGCGGTGAGGGGACGGACAGTGTGGAACGGTGACGGCATAAGTGCGTCGGAGGGGAAAATGGCACAACGGAGGAGGGGGGGGGGAGCGGGAAGGTAACCCTCCGGGGGAGGTCCCCCCCCCCCCCCCCCCCCCCCCGACGTCAATTGGACATTTAGCCGAAGGACGCATCCCGGCCGACGGCAGAGTTACAGGGGTGGAAAATCGTCGGCACCAGTGCCGTCGGGGATGAGATGTCGCCATGTGAACGGATAAGTGAATTTGGCACCATAAACGCCGTTGGAAGAGCCCATTCAAAAGTTTCCCAATTAAATTAGTGCACCGAAGCAATTCAATGGCAGAATGACGACCACAACAACGCCAGGCGCCCTGCCCTCTCCGCTTCCGTCTCTGATCGATTGCCCCCCCCCCCGGCGATGTGCCCCAAAGGGAACAAACAGCTGTTTTAAAGTGACTCTTCCCGCATTCTCCCGCTCATCCCACGCCCCCCCCCCCAAAACAATGGACGACGATCGATGCTTTGGCCGAGCTTTGGATGGATCATTGGATCAATTCCCACCGACCCGGCCCTTCCGTTCCAACTCCCACGGGTTGGACTTCTAAACAAAACAATTCTTATCTTAAAATCGTCTTTTCCAAAGCTTTATTTTTAACAATGAAAAACGACGACGGGAAGGGCGGAGAAGAAGGGAAAGAAGAAGAAGGGCTTGAGATTGAAGTAGAAATATTTCGGAGAGAAGGTGAAGCCAAAAGTGGAAAGAAGAAAGAACACTTAGCAATAGAGGCGAAGGAGTCAAAGGTGAAGGCACAGTCCAATGTGGACGAGGAGGAGAAGCAAGCAGAGGAGTTGAAGAAAGCCTCGGAAGAAAAAGAAGAGGAGTTGAAGAAAGCCTCGGAAGAAGAAGAAGAGGAGTTGAAGAAAGCCTCGGAAGAAGAAGAAGAGGAGTTGAAGAAAGCCTCGGAAGAAGAAGAAGAGGAGTTGAAGAAAGCCTCGGAAGAAGAAGAAGAGGAGTTGAAGAAAGCCTCGGAAGAAGAAGAAGAGGAGTTGAAGAAAGCCTCGGAAGAAGAAGAAGAGGAGTTGAAGAAAGCCTCGGAAGAAGAAGAAGAGGAGTTGAAGAAAGCCTCGGAAGAAGAAGAAGAGGAGTTGAAGAAAGCCTCGGAAGAAGAAGAAGAGGAGTTGAAGAAAGCCTCGGAAGAGAGAGTGGGCCCAGCAAAAGGAGTGCGATTTATGGAGAAATCGGAGAAAGAAGGGGCGGACGAAATGGAACGGTTAGAAGAGTACGAGAGAAAATTGCGGAGGAACACAAAAGAGGCGCTGGAGTTAGTGGACAGGCTGTGCGAGTTGCAGCAGGGACAGCCGACCACACCGGAGGCAATTCATCTGGGGAATTTGGCCAGAGCCCCGGGGGAATTTGGCCAGAGCCTCGGGGGAATTTGGCCAGAGCCCCGGGGGAATTTGGCCAGAGCCTCGGGGGAATTTGGCCAGAGCCCCGGGGGAATTTGGCCAGAGCCTCGGGGGAATTTGGCCAGAGCCCCGGGGGAATTTGGCCAGAGCCTCGGGGGAATTTGGCCAGAGCCTCGGGGGTTGGCCAGAGCCTCGGGGGAATTTGGCCAGAGCCTCGGGGGAATTTGGCCAGAGCCTCGGGGGAATTTGGCCAGTGCCTTGTGGGAATTTGGCCAGAGCCTCGGGGGAATTTGGCCAGAGCCTCGGGGGAATTTGGCCAGAGCCTAGGGGAATTTGGCCAGAGCCTCGGGGGAATTTGGCCAGAGCCCCGGGGGAATTTGGCCAGTGCCTTGTGGGAATTTGGCCAGAGCCTCGGGGGAATTTGGCCAGAGCCTCGGGGGAATTTGGCCAGAGCCCAGGGGGAATTTGGCCAGAGCCTCGGGGGAATTTGGCCAGAGCCCCGGGGGAATTTGGCCAGAGCCTCGGGGGAATTTGGCCAGAGCCCCGGGGGAATTTGGCCAGAGCCTCGGGGGAATTTGGCCAGAGCCCCGGGGGAATTTGGCCAGAGCCTCGGGGGAATTTGGCCAGAGCCTCGGGGGAATTTGGCCAGAGCCTAGGGGGAATTTGGCCAGAGCCTCGGGGGAATTTGGCCAGAGCCTCGGGGGAATTTGGCCAGTGCCTTGTGGGAATTTGGCCAGAGCCTCGGGGGAATTTGGCCAGAGCCTCGGGGGAATTTGGCCAGTGCCTTGTGGGAATTTGGCCAGAGCCTCGGGGGAATTTGGCCAGAGCCTCGGGGGAATTTGGCCAGAGCCCCGGGGGAATTTGGCCAGAGCCTCGGGGGAATTTGGCCAGAGCGCCGGGGGAATTTGGCCAGTGCCTTGTGGGAATTTGGCCAGTGCCTTGTGGGAATTTGGCCAGAGCCTCGGGGGAATTTGGCCAGAGCCTCGGGGGAATTTGGCCAGAGCCTCGGGGGAATTTGGCCAGAGCCTCGGGGGAATTTGGCCAGAGCCTCGGGGGAATTTGGCCAGAGCCTCGGGGGAATTTGGCCAGAGCCTCGGGGGAATTTGGCCAGAGCCTCGGGGGAATTTGGCCAGAGAGCCCGGGGGGAATTTGGCCAGAGCCTCGGGGAATTTGGCCAGAGCCCTGGGGAATTTGGCCAGAGCATAGGGGGAATTTGGCCAGAGCCTCGGGGAATTTGGCCAGAGCCTCGGGGAATTTGGCCAGAGCCTCGGGGGGAATTTGGCCAGAGCCTCGGGGAATTTGGCCAGTGCCTCGGGGGAATTTGGCCAGAGCCTCGGGGGAATTTGGCCAGAGCCTCGGGGGAATTTGGCCAGAGCCTCGGGGGAATTGGCCAGAGCCTAGGGGAATTTGGCCAGATGCCTCGGGGGAATTTGGCCAGAGCCTAGGGGGAATTTGGCCAGAGCCTCGGGGGAATTTGGCCAGAGCCTCGGGGGAATTGGCCAGTGCCTTGGGGAATTTGGCCAGAGCCTCGGGGGAATTTGGCCAGAGCCCGGGGGAATTTGGCCAGTGCCTTGTGGGAATTTGGCCAGAGCCTAGGGGGAATTTGGCCAGAGCCTCAGGGGGAATTTGGCCAGAGCCTCGGGGGAATTTGGCCAGAGCCCCGGGGAATTTGGCCAGGAGCCTCGGGGGAATTGGCCAGAGCCCCGGGGGAATTTGGCCAGAGCCTCGGGGGAATTTGGCCAGTAGCCCCGGGGGAATTTGGCCAGAGCCTCGGGGGAATATTGGCCAGAGCCCCGGGGGAATTTGGCCAGAGCCTCGGGGGAATTTGGCCAGAGCCCCGGGGGAATTTGGCCAGAGCCTCGGGGGAATTTGGCCAGAGCATAGGGGAATTTGGCCAGAGCCTCGGGGGGAATTTGGCCAAGAGCCCCGGGGGAATTTGGCCAGTGGCCTTGTGTGAAGTTGGCCCAGAGCCCGGGGGAAATTTGGCCGAGAGCCCTCGGGGAATTGGTCCATTGCCTTGGTGGGAAATTTGTCCAGAGCCGTCGGGGTAATTTGGCCCAGAGCCTCGGGGGAATTGGGCCAGAGCCTCGGGGAAATTTGGCCAGAGCCTCGGGGGAATTTGGCCAGAGCATAGGGGAATTTGGCCAGAGCCTCGGGGGAATTTGGCCAGAGCCCCGGGGGAATTTGGCCAGTGCCTTGTGGGAATTTGGCCAGAGCGCCGGGGGAATTTGGCCAGAGCCTCGGGGGAATTTGGCCAGTGCCTTGTGGGAATTTGGCCAGAGCCTCGGGGGAATTTGGCCAGAGCCTCGGGGGAATTTGGCCAGAGCCTCGGGGGAATTTGGCCAGAGCCTCGGGGGAATTTGGCCAGAGCCTAGGGGAATTTGGCCAGTGCCTCGGGGGAATTTGGCCAGAGCATAGGGGAATTTGGCCAGAGCCTCGGGGGAATTTGGCCAGAGCCCCGGGGGAATTTGGCCAGTGCCTTGTGGGAATTTGGCCAGTGCCTTGTTGGAATTTGGCCAGAGCCTCGGGGGAATTTGGCCAGAGCCTCGGGGGAATTTGGCCAGAGCCTCGGGGGAATTTGGCCAGAGCCTCGGGGGAATTTGGCCAGAGCCTAGGGGAATTTGGCCAGTGCCTCGGGGGAATTTGGCCAGAGCATAGGGGAATTTGGCCAGAGCCTCGGGGGAATTTGGCCAGTGCCTCGGGGGAATTTTGCCCTCCCCTCCAGCGCACAACAATCCAACGGCTGCCTGTGACAAACGATCGCGCAGAGACGGTTGATAGTGGCGAGCTGAGAAGAGCGTTGGTTAGAGGAGTGAATCAAATTGGGGAAAAGGCCGCGGGGGACGGAGGGATGGCCAAAACGGACATCGGCGAGGGGTCAGTTTCCCAGATGCAATCACTGCTTGAGAATGTTGTCCTTTCCATTGTTCAGCAACGACTTCGACGTGGAGTCTGTGTCTTTGAGCAGCCGTCTGCTGCTCTCGCCCACCGACTGTCTGCTGCTGCCCGGGCACGTTCTGCTGCTGGTCGACACTCAGCTGGGCCTTTCGCTGGTCTCTCTCCAATCGCGCCAACTGATCAAAAACATTTGTCCACCGGAGAATGGCCATTGGCGAAACGCACAGTGCGCGTGTTTGGGCGGAGACAAAGGCCAAGAGCAAAGAGTCATTTATGTAAGAAGCATTGGGAAAAAGCCACTCATTCATTTATGCACCAGGTACTGCTCGAGCACAGACGCCCGAAGGATGGGGCAAGCGAAGGGAGTGGCATTTGCCGGGAGAGGGCACGTAGCAGACTCATCCCGGAAGAGGAGTTCGACAGGAAGCCGAGGTCTGCCCCCGTCAACAACGCGGATACGGAAGTCGCAAGGGACATTCAAGCGCAGCAGAACGGAAGAGAAGCCCAAACGGAATTTGCGCATTTCGTTGGTCGTTTCTCATTGCCAGACATGGAACTGATCGATCGCATTGAAACGCCAAAGTGAGTGGGGGGAGGCGGAGGGGGAATGGCAAATGCCGATATTATGGGGGGGGGGGCAAATGCCGATCATTATGGGGGGGGGCAAATGCCGATATTAAGGGGAGGGGCGGGGGGGGGGGGCAAATGCCATCATTATGGGGGGGGGGGGTAGAGGGGGGGGGGAATGCCGATCATTATGGGAGGGGGCAAATGCCGATCATTATGGGGGCGGGCAAATGCCATCATTATGGGGGGGGGCGGAGGGGGGGGGGCAAATGCCGATCATTATGGGGGGGGGGCAAATGCCGATATTAAGGGGAGGGGCGGGGGGGGGGCAAATGCCATCATTATGGGGGGGGGGGGGTGGAGGGGGGGGGGGAATGCCGATCATTATGGGAGGGGGCAAATGCCGATCATTATGGGGGGGGCAAATGCCGATCATTATGGGGGGGGGCAAATGCCGATCATTATGGGGGGGGGCAAATGCCGATCATTATGGGGGGGGGCAAATGCCGATCATTATGGGAGGGGGCAAATGCCGATCATTATGGGGGGGGGGAGGTGGAGGGGGGGGGCAAATGCCGATCATTATGGGAGGGGGCAATGCCGATCATTATGGGGGGGGGGGGAGGTGGAGGGGGGGGGGCAAATGCCGATCATTATGGGGGGGGGGGAGGTGGAGGGGGAGGGGGAAATGCCGATCATTATGGGGGGGGGCAAATGCCGATCATTATGGGGGGGGGGGCAAATGCCGATCATTATGGGGGGGGGGAGGTGGAGGGGGGGGGCAAATGCCGATCATTATGGGAGGGGGCAATGCCGATCATTATGGGGGGGGGGGGAGGTGGAGGGGGGGGGCAAATGCCGATCATTATGGGGGGGGGAGGTGGAGGGGGGGGGGAAATGCCGATCATTATGGGGGGGGGGGCAAATGCCGATCATTATGGGGGGGGGGCAAATGCCGATCATTATGGGGGGGGGGGGAGGTGGAGGGGGGGGGCAAATGCCGATAATTCATTATTTGCATCCCTTCCCTGGTGGTTGCGAGAGCATGTGGTCACACAGTGCCGCCTTTGCTTTGTGGCGCAGACCGAATGCCTTTATTTGGCCGCCAACACGCCCAACCAGGGTTTTCTGTACGAGCTGAACATTCACCAGGGAAAGTGGACAGAATGCGCCGGCACAAAACGATTTAAAAACTATTCCGATTTGCATCCGTTCGCCGTGGTGGGTAAGTGGAAGGGGGAGGGAGGTAAGGGGGGGGGGGGGTAAGTGGAAGGGGGAGGGAGGTAAGGGGGGGGTAAGTGGAAGGGGGAGGGAGGTAAGGGGGGGGGTAAGTGGAAGGGGGAGGGAGGTAAGGGGGGGGGGGGTAAGTGGAAGGGGGAGGGAGGTAGGGGGGGGGGTAAGTGGAAGGGGGAGGGAGGTAAGGGGGGGGGTAAGTGGAAGGGGGAGGGAGGTAAGGGGGGGGGGGTAAGTGGAAGGGGGAGGGAGGTAAGGGGGGGGGTAAGTGGAAGGGGGAGGGAGGTAAGGGGGGGGGTAAGTGGAAGGGGGAGGGAGGTAAGGGGGGGGGTAAGTGGAAGGGGGAGGGAGGTAAGGGGGGGGGGTAAGTGGAAGGGGGAGGGAGGTAAGGGGGGGGGGTAAGTGGAAGGGGGAGGGAGGTAGGGGGGGGGGTAAGTGGAAGGGGGAGGGAGGTAAGGGGGGGGGGGGTAAGTGGAAGGGGGAGGGAGGTAAGGGGGGGGGGGTAAGTGGAAGGGGGAGGGAGGTAAGGGGGGGGGGGTAAGTGGAAGGGGGAGGGAGGTAAGGGGGGGGGGTAAGTGGAAGGGGGAGGGAGGTAAGGGGGGGGTAAGTGGAAGGGGGAGGGAGGTAAGGGGGGGGGTAAGTGGAAGGGGGAGGGAGGTAAGGGGGGGGGGGGGGTAAGTGGAAGGGGGAGGGAGGTAGGGGGGGGGGGTAAGTGGAAGGGGGAGGGAGGTAAGGGGGGGGGTAAGTGGAAGGGGGAGGGAGGTAAGGGGGGGGGTAAGTGGAAGGGGGAGGGAGGTAAGGGGGGGGTAAGTGGAAGGGGGAGGGAGGTAAGTGGAAGGGGGAGGGAGGTAAGGGGGGGGGGTAAGTGGAAGGGGGAGGGAGGTAGGGGGGGGGTAAGTGGAAGGGGGAGGGAGGTTAGGGGGGGGGGGTAAGTGGAAGGGGGAGGGAGGTAAGGGGTGGGGGTAAGTGGAAGGGGGAGGGAGGTAAGGGGGGGGGGGGGTAAGTGGAAGGGGGAGGGAGGTAAGGGGGGGGTAAGTGGAAGGGGGAGGGAGGTTAGGGGGGGGGGTAAGTGGAAGGGGGAGGGAGGTAAGGGGTGGGGGTAAGTGGAAGGGGGAGGGAGGTAAGGGGGGGGGGTAAGTGGAAGGGGGAGGGAGGTAAGGGGGGGGTAAGTGGAAGGGGGAGGGAGGTAAGGGGGGGGGGGGTAAGTGGAAGGGGGAGGGAGGTAGGGGGGGGGGTAAGTGGAAGGGGGAGGGAGGTAGGGGGGGGGGGGGTAAGTGGAAGGGGGAGGTAAGGAGGAGCGGGGGGGTAAGTGGAAGGGGGAGGGAGGTAAGGGGGGGGGTAAGTGGAAGGGGGAGGGAGGTAAGGGGGGGGGGTAAGTGGAAGGGGGAGGGAGGTAAGGGGGGGGTAAGTGGAAGGGGGAGGGAGGTAGGGGGGGGGGGTAAGTGGAAGGGGGAGGTAAGGAGGAGCGGGGGGGTAAGTGGAAGGGGGAGGGAGGTAAGGGGGGGGGGGGTAAGTGGAAGGGGGAGGGAGGTAAGGGGGGGGGGGGGTAAGTGGAAGGGGGAGGGAGGTAAGGGGGGGGTAAGTGGAAGGGGGAGGGAGGTAGGGGGGGGGGGGTAAGTGGAAGGGGGAGGTAAGGAGGAGCGGGGGGGTAAGTGGAAGGGGGAGGGAGGTAAGGGGGGGGGGGTAAGTGGAAGGGGGAGGGAGGTAAGGGGGGGGTAAGTGGAAGGGGGAGGGAGGTAAGGGGGGGGGGTAAGTGGAAGGGGGAGGGAGGTAAGGGGGGGGGTAAGTGGAAGGGGAGGGAGGTAAGGGGGGGGGGTAAGTGGAAGGGGAGGGAGGTAAGGGGGGGGGGTAAGTGGAAGGGGGAGGGAGGTAAGGGGGGGGGGTAAGTGGAAGGGGGAGGGAGGTAAGGGGGGGGGTAGTGGAGGGGGAGGGAGGGTACGGGGGGGGGGTAAGTGGAAGGGGGAGGGAGGTAAGGGGGGGGGGGTAAGGGAAGGGGGAGGGAGGTAAGGGGGGGGGGGTAAGTGGAAAGGGGGAGGGAGGTAAGGGGGGGGGGGTAGGGTAAGTGGAAGGGGGAGGGAAGGTAAGGGGGGGTGGGGTAAGTGGAAGGGGGAGGGCGGTTAAGAGGGGGGGGTAAGTGGAAGGGGGGGAGGGAGGTAAGGGGGGGGGGGTAAGTGGAAGGGGAGGGAGGTAAGGGGGGGGGGTAAGTGGAAGGGGGAGGGAGTAAGGGGGGGGGGGTAAGTGGAAGGGGGAGGGAGGTAAGGGGGGGGGGTAAGTGGAAGGGGGAGGGAGGTAAGGGGGGGGGGGTAAGTGGAAGGGGGAGGGAGGTAAGGGGGGGGGTGGTAAGTGGAAGGGGGCGGGAGGTAAGGGGGGCGGGGTAAGTGGAAGGGGGACGGGAGGTAAGGGGGGGGTAAGTGGAAGGGGGAGGGAGGTTAATGGGGGGGGGTAAGTGGAAGGGGGAGGAGGTAAGGGGGGGGGGGTAAGTGGAAGGGGGAGGGAGGTAAGGGGGGGGGGGTAAGTGGAAGGGGGAGGGAGGTAAGGGGGGGGGGGGGGGGTAAGTGGAAGGGGGAGGGAGGTAGGGGGGGGGTGTAAGTGGAAGGGGGAGGGAGGTAAGGGGGGGGGGGTAAGTGGAAGGGGGAGGGAGGTTAAGGGGGGGGGGGGTAAGTGGAAGGGGGAGGGAGGTTAGGGGGGGGGGTAAGTGGAAGGGGGAGGGAGGTAAGGGGGGGGGTAAGTGGAAGGGGGAGGGATGGTAAGGGGGGGGGGTAAGTGGAAGGGGGAGGGAGGTAAGGGGGGGGGTAAGTGGAAGGGGAGGGAGGTAATGGGGGGGGGTAAGTGGAAGGGGGAGGGAGGTAAGGGGGGGGGTAAGTGGAAGGGGGAGGGAGGTAAGGGGGGGGGGGGTAAGTGGAAGGGGGAGGGAGGTAAGGGGGGGGTAAGTGGAAGGGGGAGGGAGGTAAGGGGGGGGTAAGTGGAAGGGGGAGGGAGGTAAGGGGGGGGGGTAAGTGGAAGGGGGAGGGAGGTAAGGGGGGGGGGTAAGTGGAAGGGGGAGGGAGGTAAGGGGGGGGGTAAGTGGAAGGGGGAGGGAGGTAAGGGGGGGGGGGGGTAAGTGGAAGGGGGAGGGAGGTAAGGGGGGGGGGTAAGAGGGCGGGGAATGGCTGACCTTTCGGACAATCCAAACTTCTCGGGTCTCCACCCGGACAAATTCCCTCCCGATTTGGCGCCTGTTGGAGCCCTCTCAAGTGCAATATTTTGGTAAAGCTTTATTTTTTGCTCAGGTCCGGTGACGGAGCTGCTGCTAGTGGAGACCAATCGCTGTTACGTTCAGCTGGTAATGAACGTCTCCCGCCCACCCCACCCAACCAGAGCATTTGCCTTTGTCAGATGTCCGTCTACGGGTCAAAGGTCGTCAACGATCGAATGTTGGGTCTCTGCGAGCGTCCCGGCTCACTTTGTGTGGACGAACGTGGCAATTTATTTGTCTTTGACCGAGCCAACTCCAAAGTCGGCCTCTACTCGCGCACTTACCTCGAGAAAATGGGCGACATTGCACTCGTGGAAAGGGCCAACTGTCGGCTGAGTGCGCGCGAGGGAGTGTTGGCGGTGATGTGCGGGGTGAGTCGGGAATTGAAGCTGCACCGCTACTCGGAAGCAAACAGAACTGTGGACGATGCCGGAGAGGAACGGCACAACCGTTCGGGGAGAGGACTCTGATGAATGTTTTGATTTGATAACCTCCAAAATCTATTTCTTCATTGCTAAGACTGACAGTGATCAAGTCTCAAAATCTGTGATCGTGCTTAGGATCACTCTCGTTTAATCTTTGACACGTCCATCTTGATTGCGACACTCCCCCCCCCCCTTCCCCTCCCCCCAAGGGTTATTTCTCTTCACCCTTCCACTTCCTTCTTTGCCTCCGGGGATACTTCTCTTTACCAATTCCCTTCCACTTCCTCCTTTGCCACCGGGGATACTTCTCTTTACCAATTCCCTTCCACTTCCTTCTTTGCCCCCGGGGATACTTCTCTTTACCACCCTTCCACTTCCTTCTTTGCCCCCGGGGGTCCCGCACCCAATTTTAAACCAAAATAAGTAAATTGTCTGCAAATGACCAGTGAAAAAGTGATGACATCAGCGGGTGGATAGAATGCGAAGTGACCTTCGGGAAAGACGGGGAGGGGGGGGGGGGAGGGGTTGGAGATCGATTGGACGTGGGGAGCGAAGAGAGTTGGGTTGGGTTGAGTGCGCAAAAAGGGCGACGCTGAGACGCCGCGGGGGGGGGCGCCGGAGGGGATGCAAATAAAAACAATGGACCATTCGTTCCCGCCCCTCCCTTTTGCATTTCACTCCGTTCAATCGCCTAATTTGTAAGCGAATTGCTTTTGCCGAACATTTGGTTTATCCATCGTCCGCTGATTATCCGAACTTTCTTCAAACGACGCGTCTCTTTTTTGTTGTTCAATCCACCAAATTCGGCTGCTTCGGTCATGTCAAAACGCCCTTCCACCGAATTAGGGCGAGTTTAATTGGCACATTGTAAAGTGCCGTATTATTCGGCTTTTATGGCTTTTCCCTTCGCTTACTTTCAGCGAACCGCTTAGCGACGGGTCATTGGAATTGGTGTCGGAAGTGCGGCACCTTTGCCTATTCCCCCGCCATCCGAACGTTAGTCCGCCCTCCTCTCCAATTTACATAATCAATCAAAGAACAGTTTCAGTTCGACTCCGACTTCAACATCTACCGCTTCATCGCATGTGCCGAAAGGACCCATCGAAATCGGCGAGAGATTGTGGAAAGTGCGGCAAAGGCATTGGACCAGCACATTCGGGTCAGAAAGTGCATGAAATTGGTGAGCCATTTAAAGGGCAGCTGTTGAAGATGTATTTGCTAAAGATAAATTCATTACCCCACCCCGAAAAGGACGAAGTGCCGTCCTTTCCGATGGAACAGAATCGTCTGTTCCGTGACCTTTTGATGCCGTTTGGCAGAATAACGGAGGGAGTGACGGACTCGCGAAACCGGCTTCTGTGGTTTATAGAGTACCGTTCGATGAGTGTTGAGGTCCAGTTGGATGGGGAGGGCTGGTTGAATGACGCGCAACCAATTCTTTGCAGAAGATCGCCCACGGAATTCGTTCGTCCGAGTCCATCCGATTTCAGTTTTGGCAATTCGAGCAAATGTTGCGGATGGTCAACAGACAGGTCGGTCACTTTGATGTCCGTAGATAGATCGATTAGGCAATTTCGGCTGACAGGAACGAAAGAGCGGACGTCTGAGTTCTATCAGACACGTGATCGACATGGCCGGCTACGAAATCAATCCGTTCACTACGCTGTTCGTCTCCAGCGGCACGCTCTCTTACTATTCCCAACTGTTCCACTACGACAATTACCCCGAGCTGATCTACCCCATCGAACTGGTCAGTCCAACCAGCAGAAGGTTCAGCAAAGTTGGACTCGGTCAGCTGAGCCTTCTTGTTCAGTCAGTACCAAGACACTTTGTATTTGCTCTTCGCCCAAGGTAAACATTGCCAAATGGATCCAATTGCCCTACCGGATGATTCGGGGAATGGTCAGTGCCAATGCCAATTTCTGTCGATTGATTGATTATTTCAAAATGTCTCTCAACAGATGCCGTCCGGCTTCACCGACCGTTTTCGTCTTTACGATGGCAACTTTCTTCAAAAATTGACAGCCGAAATCCCCGCCGAATTTATTCCTCAAACTCTTGGAGGACAAAATGAGGCGAGCTTCGGATGCTTTTAAATGTGTCAAATCAAATATTATTCAAACAATTCCAATTCCTCACGCCCCCCCGAGGGGCGAATGTCTCATTATGACTCTTAATGCTGCAAAAGCTTCATTTCCGTGTCTTGAAGATTCCCTTCTATCCCCGGGGGCTCTAAATAATTTTAAATTGTTTAGGCAATTCGTTGTGTGCCCGCCTCGCCTCTTCTACACCATTGGCAGCCAAAACATCGCCGAATTTTGGACAAATTGCAATGCTTTCACATCGGAGCGCGGAAAAGCAAAGCTTTTCGGGTGCAAATTGAGGGGGCGGGCGGGACGAACATTTTGAGTTGGTATTTGCGGACGGATGGCGACATTTTCTTGGGAGTTTTCTTCGAACCCAACGGTGGGGGAGCGAATGGGTTTAAGTTTTGGGCAGAAGTACTTTTTGGCATTTCCTGCGGGGAGGGGGGGGGGGGGCTTTTAATCAATTAACTGTTCTGCTTTTCTGGGAGGGGGGGGGGCTTTTCACCAATTAACTGTTCTGCTTTTCCTGCGGGGAGGGGGAGGGGGGACTTTTCATCAATTAACTGTTCTGCTTTTCTGGGAGGGTGGAGGGGCTTTTCATCAATTAACTGTTCTGCTTTTCTGGGAGGGTGGAGGGGCTTTTCATCAATTAACTGTTCTGCTTTTCTGGGAGGGTGGAGGGGCTTTTCATCAATTAACTGTTCTGCTTTTCTGGGAGGGTGGAGGGGCTTTTCATCAATTAACTGTTCTGCTTTTCTGGGAGGGTGGAGGGGCTTTTCATCAATTAACTGTTCTGCTTTTCTGGGAGGGGGGGGGCTTTTCACCAATTAACTGTTCTGCTTTTCCTGCGGGGAGGGGGAGGGGGGACTTTTCATCAATTAACTGTTCTGCTTTTCTGGGAGGGTGGAGGGGCTTTTCATCAATTAACTGTTCTGCTTTTCTGGGAGGGTGGAGGGGCTTTTCATCAATTAACTGTTCTGCTTTTCTGGGAGGGTGGAGGGGCTTTTCATCAATTAACTGTTCTGCTTTTCTGGGAGGGTGGAGGGGCTTTTCATCAATTAACTGTTCTGCTTTTCTGGGAGGGTGGAGGGGCTTTTTCATCAATTAACTGTTCTGCTTTTCTGGGAGGGTGGAGGGGCTTTTCATCAATTAACTGTTCTGCTTTTCTGGGAGGGTGGAGGGGCTTTTCATCAATTAACTGTTCTGCTTTTCTGGGAGGGTGGAGGGGCTTTTCATCAATTAACTGTTCTGCTTTTCTGGGAGGGTGGAGGGGCTTTTTCATCAATTAACTGTTCTGCTTTTCTGGGAGGGGGGGGGGGCTTTTTCATCAATTAACTGTTCTGCTTTTCTGGGAGGGGGGGGCTTTTCACCAATTAACTGTTCTGCTTTTCCTGCGGGGAGGGGGAGGGGGGACTTTTCATCAATTAACTGTTCTGCTTTTCTGGGAGGGTGGAGGGGCTTTTCATCAATTAACTGTTCTGCTTTTCTGGGAGGGTGGAGGGGCTTTTCATCAATTAACTGTTCTGCTTTTCTGGGAGGGTGGAGGGGCTTTTCATCAATTAACTGTTCTGCTTTTCTGGGAGGGTGGAGGGGCTTTTTCATCAATTAACTGTTCTGCTTTTCTGGGAGGGGGGGGGGGGCTTTTTCATCAATTAACTGTTCTGCTTTTCTGGGAGGGGGGGGGCTTTTCACCAATTAACTGTTCTGCTTTTCCTGCGGGGAGGGGGAGGGGGGACTTTTCATCAATTAACTGTTCTGCTTTTCTGGGAGGGTGGAGGGGCTTTTCATCAATTAACTGTTCTGCTTTTCTGGGAGGGTGGAGGGGCTTTTCATCAATTAACTGTTCTGCTTTTCTGGGAGGGTGGAGGGGCTTTTCATCAATTAACTGTTCTGCTTTTCTGGGAGGGTGGAGGGGCTTTTTCATCAATTAACTGTTCTGCTTTTCTGGGAGGGGGGGGGGCTTTTTCATCAATTAACTGTTCTGCTTTTCTGGGAGGGTGGAGGGGCTTTTCATCAATTAACTGTTCTGCTTTTCTGGGAGGGTGGAGGGGCTTTTCATCAATTAACTGTTCTGCTTTTCCTGCGGGGAGGGGGAGGGGGGACTTTTCATCAATTAACTGTTCTGCTTTTCCTGCGGGGAGGGGGAGGGGGGACTTTTCATCAATTAACTGTTCTGCTTTTCTGGGAGGGTGGAGGGGCTTTTCATCAATTAACTGTTCTGCTTTTCTGGGAGGGGGGGGGCTTTTTCATCAATTAACTGTTCTGCTTTTCTGGGAGGGTGGAGGGGCTTTTCATCAATTAACTGTTCTGCTTTTCTGGGAGGGGGGGGGGCTTTTCACCAATTAACTGTTCTGCTTTTCTGGGAGGGTGGAGGGGCTTTTCATCAATTAACTGTTCTGCTTTTCCTGCGGGGAGGGGGAGGGGGGACTTTTCATCAATTAACTGTTCTGCTTTTCCTGCGGGGAGGGGGAGGGGGGACTTTTCATCAATTAACTGTTCTGCTTTTCTGGGAGGGTGGAGGGGCTTTTCATCAATTAACTGTTCTGCTTTTCTGGGAGGGGGGGGGCTTTTTCATCAATTAACTGTTCTGCTTTTCTGGGAGGGTGGAGGGGCTTTTCATCAATTAACTGTTCTGCTTTTCTGGGAGGGGGGGGGCTTTTTCATCAATTAACTGTTCTGCTTTTCTGGGAGGGGGGGGGGGCTTTTCACCAATTAACTGTTCTGCTTTTCTGGGAGGGTGGAGGGGCTTTTCATCAATTAACTGTTCTGCTTTTCTGGGAGGGGGGGGGGGGGCTTTTTCATCAATTAACTGTTCTGCTTTTCTGGGAGGGAGGGGGGACTTTTCACCAATTAACTGTTCTGCTTTTCCTGCGGGGAGGGGGAGGGGGGGCTTTTCATCAATTAACTGTTCTGCTTTTCTGGGAGGGGGGGGGGCTTTTTCATCAATTAACTGTTCTGCTTTTCTGGGAGGGTGGAGGGGCTTTTCATCAATTAACTGTTCTGCTTTTCTGGGAGGGTGGAGGGGCTTTTCATCAATTAACTGTTCTGCTTTTCTAGGAGAGGGGGGGCTTTTCATCAATTAACTGTTCTGCTTTTCTGGGAGGGGGGGGGGCTTTTCACCAATTAACTGTTCTGCTTTTCCTGCGGGGAGGGGGAGGGGGGACTTTTCATCAATTAACTGTTCTGCTTTTCTGGGAGGGTGGAGGGGCTTTTCATCAATTAACTGTTCTGCTTTTCTGGGAGGGTGGGGGGGCTTTTCATCAACTAACTGTTCTGCTTTTCTGGGAGGGGGGGGGCTTTTCATGATTAACTGTTCTGCTTTCTTTCCGATAAGACTTTACCAAATTCCCTTTGAGTACAGAAAACTCGCAATGTCAACAAAACGGAAATTCGGCGGACTCCAAAGGACTTTCCATCAGTTCGCTGTCGGCGGATCAAAAGGGACAGCAGAGTAAAGTGTCTGTTGGCGGAGAACATCAAATGGCAGACCAATTAGAGTGGGTGTACCCGTGGTTCAAACTGAGTGCAAGATTGCACCACGAGGTGATTGATTGGTTTGGGTGGCGTCCATTGATCGTTCTGTCCTGATCACGTTCTGCATTTGGGTTCTCCTTCCTCCATCCCATCTTCATCTAAACCACAAGCTTAACCTGATCATCCTTCCCATGACAATATTCCCAAGTTCTGCTGATGTCTTCTTCAGCTCCTCCCCCTCTTTCAGTGGGACTGTGTCGACTGTTCGCGTCCCGGCAGTTATTGGCTTCTTTTTTCCAACAAACACAATTGGCTTAATCGGCGCACTATCGAAGTGATCGTCCAAATTGAACGGGTCGCAGAGAGCGGAAAAAATAAAATTCGGAATGTGTTCCCCGAGGGGAAAGAGCCGACGGTCGACGGGGAGACGGAGGAGGAGACATTGAGCCTCAGGGAATATTTGCAGATTGAACCCGAACAAATGTTCGCTGGGGCGTGCCCACCGACGCATGCGACAGAAGAGGCAATGTGATGAGTGAATTGGTTGCCGGAGGGCGAATTGACCGAAAAGAATGGACGAGAAAAGAACGGAGGGGAAAAACAGACAGAAGAGATTCCAAGCCAGTGCTTTCATTTTAGATCAATCTCGACCCTCCCTCATATACGTCTTTAACTCCTTGGTTAGCGGTTTTTTCCGTCTTCTAATTTTGCGTATCGATCTGTCATTTCGAGTTTCTGTTACGGCTCCAATTCACTTTTCCTCGTGGGTCAAATTATTTATATGTCGCTGGGAGTAAATGCCACAATTCATTCATCACTTAACCGGCGCGGGTGGGGCTGATGGATTGAGCGGCCGGCACCTTCAATTGGCATTTTGCATTGACACCTCATCCATCCAATTCGTGGGCGCGATGATGTGATGTGAGTGTAGCTGTTTAGGCTTGACTTTCATGTGAATGCCCCCCCCCTTTGGTCGTCCAAAACCCCTACCCCCGTCCTTCCTCAGGGTTCGCCCAACGATTGTGCCAATGACGCCTCTCCGATGCGTTTATTCAGCCAATGCCCCATATTCTCTGTTCCCACTAAGCTTTCTTCTCCTCTCCGTTACTTCCCTAAGGGGCCTTTCTCTCGTCCCCTCTCCTCTCGGCTTCATGAACCCGTTCATCGACGACAACGTACATTTTGACTCTAGTGGCCAATTACTCGCCACTCCAGCCTCGCCAACTCCATTGTCTCCACATTCTGTCCATCAGATTGTGCCGGGATGGCTTCTGAACAGAAATGGCGGAGGAGTACGTCATTTCGTCTCACCGGACGAAGTTATTGTCCCCCCCCCCCCCAAGGGCTTCTTCCCCTCATCCACAATCGCTTACTACCGCTCGATGAAAATGCTGTTGCAAAGGCGCAATAAAATAGGACCGAATCGCGTGAGAGATGCGGAGGAGGGGCACCGACCGAATGGCAGAGAGATGGCCGAATGGATAAAAGTGTTCAACGCTCGGGCACAGAAAGGCCGAGACAGACGCAGCGAGGGGGAAGCAATAAAACGCAAGTTTTCCATTCCGTTCAAAAACTTTAAAATCCGAAATTTAGGGTACACGTGCCGTTTCAAATTCTGCCGAATCTTCTCGCCAACAGACGAATGAATGGAATTACTGGAATTGATGAAACAGAACTAAAACCCTTGGCCCATCAATGGACCATCCACCACCGCCGAACACCCCCAAAATCATTTCCATTGGGTTTCTTTGAATGGATCAAATGAACAAATGGAATTGGGCATTTGGCTTATTCAAATTCAATTCTCCGTTCCTTCGCTGTCCGTTGCTCGACTCCCTCCACCGATGCCGCACAATTCTCAACCGCCGGGTGTCTCTTTGCGCTTTTGCCCTTTTCACCCGCCATTTTGTCGTCTCCAAATGCATAATTCGATGGCAGAAGAATTCGCGCACAAAACATCGCTTTGCACGAGGAAACCCAACGCATAAACTCCAATTCCTGAGAGAAAATCAGAAATTGCCTTTTACAGTTCGTCCAATTCCATTACTATAAAACAACCTTCAAACAGTCTAAATTTGCAATTTCCATGCTCTCCAATACAATTCGCCGTGCGTCTTCTCTATACCAGTCCATCTCCAAATCACCAACGCCTTTTACGAAAAAGTGACAATGAATCCAAAAGTGGCAGTTCTCAAAAACATCGCTGGAATAAAACGCATTGTCAGTCAATCAAAACTAAAATAGCAATCATTCAAACACACTGACCGCACCTCGACGTAATCGGACAAAAAGGAGCGAAATTTCGGAAGAAATTGTGCAGAATATCCGGGCAAATTCATTACGGCATGGAAATTCAGAGCCAAACTTCCGATGTCACACTGTGAAGTTTCATTTAGCGAATATTCGTTTTGCAATTTTCGACAGAATTCGGCGACTTTCGCTGGGATAACACTTTGAATGAATTCGCCGCCGTCCATAACGTATGTCTCAATTCGGCCTTCGGGAATCTGAACAAAGCCCGGAATTGTTCGTTTTGGCTGATAGTCAATCGTGCCAACCCCGTTTAGCCGAATGCTCTCCCGCATAAAATTGATACTTTCCGGGTTCAAATCGTTGGCGAATGCCATTTCGACTTTCCGCTTCTTAACCGCTGGCAAAATGAATGGGCCCACACCGGCAAAGGCATCGAAAACAACGGAATGATTGTCAAATTTGTTGACGGTTTGCAAATGAACACGGCTAAGTCGACTGTTCCAGAAGACCTTGAGAAGAAATACGATCGAATTGAAAGGTAATCGAATTTTGCCTTGCCTTTGAGTAGTCTAATCGGTAACGGATTCCATGCTCCACCACCTCCGTCTTAAACTCGGCCTCTCCTGCAACCAATTCGACGTCCATCACGCGGAATTCATCTGTGAGTGAGTTGACCTTGTTCACCACTGTTCTGAACAGAGAGACAGACTTTCGCTACAAAAATGCCGTTTTGAAAATCAAACTTTTATTGTCTTCGTCCCACCTGGCACTTGGTAATTTGTCGAGCAGAATATTTCCAATTGTGAAGCGAAACGGGAGGACGCGTTCGCGCAGGTTCAGGTGAATAATATGGCCGCACTGTTCGAATGCGCCAAAGTCGAGTCCATCAGGTAGAACGGATTGGATGCACCGTCTAAGGTCCCAATCCTCGTATTCGAACGTGTAGGGCATATTGCCAAATTTGGGCGACAAATCCGTCAGCTTGGAGAGTTCATTTGCCAGCACGTTTTTCTCCTCTTCGCTGGACTCACCAAATTTGTCCGGGTCGAACAACAAAAGTCTTTCGGTCCTTTCACAATTTGGCGATGCGTACAAAGCCTAGATAAATCTGATGGCATTAATAAATCGTTCATTTGTTCACTTTTAAGCGCGGCATTCTCTCCAGGCTCAGTTCCCTGACGGCGGGAAGTCCACGAATTTTGTCGATACATTTGACCGGGACGGAGACGAAGGGTATTTGGACAGACTTCCTAAAAGTGAGAACAAAGGTCTTTCGATTTAACTGGTCACAATAAAACACCCAAAAATGTTCACTTCCAACTCACGTGAACTTACTCCTGTCCAATGTGACCATTCCATGGGTGGAATTGGGCGGAAAAAGAATTTTATCGAATCGCGACATTGTGCAAAATTGGCGGCGAATGGGCAGCAAAACCATTAAAGGTACTAAAAGTTAAATGGTACAAAAAAAAGGCAAAATGGAAGCAGAAAAGTATTCATTAAGTAGCAGAAACTGAAGGGAAAAAAATAAAAGACGTAAATGGCAAAATTTAATCAATAAACAATCAAACAAAAAGCCGTCTTTTACTCGATCAACCGTTGGTACTGCACGAATTCTCAGCAGTCATCAAAAACGTTAGCCGCCGTCAGTCTGCACACCAATTCCTTGGTCGCTATCGCACCTCCGAATATATCATTCTGAAGTTGAGAGTGTCAAAATGCGTACACCGGACACCGGGGGATTTGAGGAGTATCGGGGGGGGGGGGTAGTACACCGGACACCGGGGGATTTGAGGAGTATCGGGGGGGGGGGGGGGGGATACACCGGGGGATTTGAGGAGTATCGGGGGGGGGGGGATACACCGGGGGATGTGAGAAGTATCGGGGGGGGGGGGGGGATACACCGGGGGATGTGAGAAGTATCGGGGGGGGGGGGGGAATACACCGGGGGATTTGAGGTAGGGTTCGCGCCTCCGCGAGTGTCATTTACCTTTCCGTACGGAGGGTAAATTGTCATGCCGCCCTTCACCACAATTAGCGTCGTTGAACCTTTCACTACACTTTCCTCCCCGGCTGTTCGCGTCAACACATGAGGCTTCTCGCTGAATTTGATGCCATTTTTGTTGAGGGCGTCGATTAGACGATGGCGTCTGGACTGAACGTACTCGTCAAAGATCCTCAGAGTTTCGGAAAGTGTTCTAAATGCAAATTCGATTGATTGGCGGCAATTCATAATAAGGGCTTTGGCTTCTACAGCCCTTCTTCACCTTTTGCCATTGCTTCCGTCGGCCGTCTCACCGTATGTCCAGAACATTCTCTCAATCTTCTCGCGCAATTTGGCCGTATTCTTCACCGCCCCACAAATGCGTCCGTCGCCTGTCACCGTGCCCACCACTTGCTCATTTCCCTCTTCTTCAAGCAGTTGGACACTCTGCACAGAACTTCCGGGAATCAAAATGACTCTTTGGATGCGATTTCTATCTTCATATGTTGAAACATTGTTTCCAACTTCCGCAACTGACAATGACAATAACTATTTGTTGGGGCATTGGAGAGATAATAATAAGCCGATACCGTCCAAGCTATAAAACTGCGCCAACACAATTGTGCCACTCTCCGGATCCTTCGAGAGTAAATTTCCAAAAACAAACAATTTTTTACTTTCTTTCACAAAATCGACTCGAATAGGCTTCCCAATGCTGGAAGAAGCGATGTCCGAACATTCATATTGATCAGTCATTTTCTGAGTAAAAGAAAATATGAAAAAAATTGAAACTCTATTCCAAAGTAATGTTCGTTTGGTGTGTACAAAACGCAATTTCACAAATAAAGTAAAATTTAATTATAAAAATGAAAGACAATGAAAAGATTGACAATGCAGGATCTAGGATCTCTCTCCTATCGCTTTTGGCTCTTCTCGATCTTTCGCTGTCCAATTTCTCTGCGCGATTGTTCACTTTCCTCCTGTAATTGTTTTATGAGTTGCAAATCCTCCTCCGATGGTTTGTAAATGCGGTCAATAATAACGCGATCTTTGAACATTTTTGCGAGTAAAAGATAATTGGCAAACATCAAAAGGACCAAAGTGACAATTTGTTGCCAATCGTTTGTGAGCAAAAGAAGCCAAAATTCAAAGGCAACCAAAGCGCATTGGAAAATGCACATGTAAGAGACAAGTGCCACCGGATTCTTTGCAATTTTCTAAAAAATCCAATGTCATCATTTCTATTTCAGTGGCTAACATAAAGCTGAAGGTGCCATTTGTTGCCAGGCTCTGCACAGACCGTGCGATAATGGGGATGGCTTCTCGCAATGTAGAGGTTACCACGGAACAATAATCGAGTCCCATCCTGGTATGGAAGGGACGAACTGAAAAAAGCAAGAACGGCATTAGAAACTTTCATTATAAAATGAGAAAGAAGATCCTACTCCTCTTTCGTTTGCCCTCATATTCATTCCTCCATTTAAGGGAAAGTTTTAGAAATTACGTTTCATTAAACGACTCGTAGTTCTCATTATGTTGTTCATTCTGTTGAATTCGAACGCCGAAACGTTGCTGTTGCAATGGGATGTTGTTTGGCTGCTGTGTGGCCGGCTGAATCAATTCCCATTGGCCGAGGTGGACAACGCATCGATAGAGCAAGTCGAAGTAATTAATCGGGAACAAATAAGTGAAATAGAGGGAAAATGAGGTCAGTGCGACAACGCTGAAGAGTTGGGCCACCCAAACGTCGTCAATTAGCATGAATTGAGGCATACCAATGATAGTTTTTTGCTAAAGTAAAAATACACAACAAAAAAAACCCCCCCAGAAAAAAATTACCGGCAAAAATGTTCTTGGCATGAAAATGGCAAAGTAAGCCGTTCTAAAAATGAACAAATAAAAGACGGGGATTTCGTTCTTACAATAATGCTGTGTAGATGCAATATCTGCAACGAAGCTCAAAATCTCTCAACAAAAATGTTGCCTCATCTCTGATTTGTGCTTAACAATAAAATAAACGTAATAAAACAGAAAAAAGCGAACGAAACGCACCGGCAGTCACATTGCACAAATGCGCAAATGTCGCCAGGTTGATAAGCCCTTGGGAAACATCAAATTGGCCATTAACCAATTCTGTTGACAAATTAAAAGGAAGAAAAACAACGATCGGCTGAAGGAAACGCAATGATAATATCGTTTTCACGACATTGCGTTGGAACAATGCAAGATGAATAAGAAAACTGAAAACAAAACAAAATATGAAATAACTTAAAAAGCGAATGAATAAATTTTGCTATTTTTTAGTTTCGCTATCCCTACAACGAAAATGACTTTTTAGGCCAGGGACGTAGCCAGGAATGGGGCGGGGGGGGGGGGGAAATTCCCCCCCCTCCCTCCCCCCAAAATGAAATTTGAGAAAAAAACAATGTTTTTACACTTTACAATTTTTTGATCAATTTTCTTAACAAATTGCCATCAAAAGTCAAAAAAAATTTCCAGCGGGCCCCTCAGATGGACCAATCCCCCCCCCCCCCCCTAATTTTTTCTAGCTACGTCCCTGTTTAAGGCTATGACCCTTTTCAATCAGAGTTGGATGAATTCAATATTTTATATGACGAAACAAAACAGTTTCGTCCTTTGTTTTCAATAGAAGTGCCTACGGGCTAGCAAAGCAGAAGAAGGATTTGACGCCGAATTCAACATAAATGCGAGTAAAGCTGAACATAAAGCTGGTTGACACAATTGTAGTAAGAGGTGTTTTCACAATTGCATATTCAAACACCTTCCAACAAGTCAGTTTCCATCCATCTTGACCCAAAGCAAAGAAATCAATGCGTTCAGTTATCTAAAACAAAAAAACGCAACTATTAAAAAAATTGAAATTACCGTGTCCCAGAAACACTTCGTGACCCGAACACCAAGCAAAAGTCCAATGCAAGACAGTATATAAGGATTTATCAGATGGTATTTCTGAAAACAAGGAAGTGCAAATTTTAACAAATTTAAAGTTTGGTAATCTTTGATAAAAATTTTCGGTAATACTAAAGATGGTGCCCCCATTTTTCAAAAAAAAATAAAATTAGTTTTCAAAGTCGGTTAAAAGATTTTTCTAGTGGTCCGAATCTGACCTCCATTTTGACCAATCTCGAATCCGGACACAAATTCGAATTAATTTTTTTAATTCAAAAATTTTTAAAAATTCAATTTCACAGACAAAATCATTCAAAAAGCATGAATTCGATCATTACTTGTTCGATGTAATTTTGTGCTTTTTGAACAATTTCGAGGCCAGAATTGATTTTTGGAAATTTTCGAACTTTGAATTCGGGTTGGGGCTTCGAAATTGGTCAAAATGGAGGTCAGATTCGGACTCTACACCCTCGAATACCCCTAAAAATCTTAATCGACTTTGAATTTTATTTTGAAAAAAAGGAATTTGACTACGAAAATTGGTAATACTGTGCTTTGTGCCCCCCCCCCTTTTTTTCAAAAAAATAAAAGATTTTTTTAAAGTTATATAAAACAAGTTTCAGGGGGTTTTCGGGGTCGCTGATCAACGACTCTGACATTTATTTTACCCAATTCCGAATCCCGAACCCAAATTCTAACAATTTTTTGGAAACAATTTTTTAACAAAAAAATTAACATTTATTGCCTAAAATCGATGCACATGCACGAAATGGCCATTCGTTGTGAGCCGTTCACTCTCCAATTCAAATGTGAATAGTCTTTTTATCATCTGAATCTGTGCTGTTACTTTCCATTTCGTGCATTTGCATCGATTTTGGGCAATAAATGTTAATTTTTTTTGTAAAAAATTTTTTCCGAAAAATTGTTCGAATTCGGGTTCAGGGTTCGGAATTGGGTAAAATAAATGTCAGAATCGTGATCAGCGACCCGAAGACCCCCCGGAAACTTGTTTTATATGACTTTTAAAAAATCTTTTATTTTTTGAAAAAGGGGGGGGGGCACAAAGCACAGTATTACCCGAAAATTATTTGTTTAACTTTTTTTAAAAATTTCTGTCGGGACCCCAATTCCACACCATTGCCGAAATTTTCAAATTGTTCAAAGACCATGCATAACGAATTACCAGAGAGCTAGGCCAATGTGATTTGGGCAGCCACCACATAGTTCTGTACAGATTTAAATATTGTAAAAACAGTGCAAGAACAGAATAAAGAAAAAGCGTGCACTCGAAAAACAAGTGACTTTGGTTCAGTTGTAAATCGGGCCATGCTTTGTGAATTGAATAAGTAACAATCGAATTATCCGTTAATGTACGTGCATCCGACCTAAAAATTATTAAATATAAATAAAATTATAATAATGCCCATTTTATCCATGAAAAAACAACCACTTTTACCTGTTGGCCAATTGAGTTTTTGGAAACGTGGTCTGGGTAACGATATTCTGGCCGACATTTTTCTGCTGAGATTTTGTTTTGTTAAGCTTAAATGACTTCTTGTTGGAAGACATGAACGAAATGCGCCTTGGTTCGGTTTTAAAAAGGCAAAGCTAAATCATCGAGCGACAAAAATTTTTGGTAGTGCCCGACTTACAATTTGAAATTTGCCAACAAATCGCCAAATTAGGGATTTTGACCGTTAGTGAATTTCTCGCCAAAAATATTAGCGATTATTATGTGACGCTTCAGGTCCAGCACATACCTTTTTTTCATCATTTCAGTGTTTTTTTATTAAGCACGTGCCAATGTAAATCTAAAACGCAATTGCTTAATTGCCATAAAAATTGAGTAAAAAGGTTAAAAGGTCACCCTAATTAGTGTGATATTTTTGGAAATGAATTATCAGCAACAGCAGTCACACCTTTTTTCATCCTATAACAATCTAACAGAAGGCAGTGAAGATAGTTAGTCTGGGTCATAAAAGCAAAAGAAAATTCATTTGTTTCAGTAAATTGGGCTCAACTTGCTCAGAGGTGGATTCAAACCCAACACTCGCATCAGCAGTCATACCCGGCCCAAACGCAACCACCACCTCCACCGCCGTCACGCCTGCCATATCAACATGGCACGTTCTTCAGCTAAATCTGACATTAGAAGTTTTTTCATCCGGAAGAAATTGCCGGAATTTTTCGGATGGGGGGGGGGAACCGAAAAAGATAAAACAAATTTAAACGAAGATTATTTATGGAATGTGACAAACCGTGTTTTTCAAGGAGTCCCTCCCGCTGCTTTGTTTCATGGGATGCTGCCACCACCACCACCAATTCGACCGCCTTCTGGCTTTTTTCCAACACCGCTTTCCCAAGTGACAGTTGGACCTCCTCAACATAATTGGAGACTTCCGCAAAATTGGGCCCACCAGCCTCCCACTCCCAACGTCGGATATCAAGCTCTTGGAATGGCGTCTCTTGCCAGTTATCCTTACGTGCCTCGAGCTCAAGGGCCGACTGGTAGACAGGATGAAGAAGAGGTTACTTATAACTTTTTTCCTTGTGCGACGTATTGAAATTCGAAGAGAGATGGAAGAAATGTCAGTGTAAGGATGGCAAAAAACAATATTAATCCTTAATTATTTTTATTGATACCGTTCAGCGGCGTAGCTAGGGGGGGGGGCGAATCCCCTTCCCCCCGAAAGGCAAAATATCAACTCGTTCCCCTTTGCCCAACTTTTTTGGACTTTTTGCATTATAACTTTTTTTCTAGCGAACCAAATAATTTATTTTTGGTATCATTCGAAAGCAAACACTCGGTAGAAGCTATTAACAAGCAAAAGCTAACCGATTGGCCAAATGACAAAAAAGTTATGGCCCGAAAATCAGAAAGTTTGAGTTTTGTGACCAGAATGGCCATAACTTTTTTGCCATTCGGCCAATCGGTTAGCTTTTGCTTGTTAATAGCTTCTACTGAGTGTTTGCTTTCGAATGATCCAAAAATAAATTATTTGGTTCGCTAAAAAAAAAGTTATAATGCAAAAAGTTCAAAAAAGTTGGGCAAAGGGGAACGAGTTGATACTCGTCCCCCCCCCCCCCCCCGAAACAGGGGCGTAGGCAGAAAAAAATTTCGGGGGTGGGGGGAATTCCCTTGACCCCCCCCCCCTGGATACGCCCCTGCCCGAAATGAAATTTGAGAAAAAAACCATAAATTTTCTTCTGGCTACGCCACTGATACCGTCGATTTGTTATTTTAGTATCAAGCTCACTACGACCCATCTCTTGAGCAAGAGGAATCCAATGACCAAAGACCTCCAGAATTATGTGCACCGGATGGAGCAATGAGTCATTGGATGGCTAATCCATGGAATGCTGTGGTGTACCCTCCAAATTACATGCCAATAATTGGTTGTTCCAATATTCTATGATTGAAGTCTTATTTTTCTAGACACTCAAATGAGGAAAAAACTCCCCGCATGGATTTTGGAGGGACTTGAGAAAGCTGAAAGAGAAAAGCAGAAAAAGATGGAAAAAGAGGAAGTCGTGAAGAAGCGAAAGGAAAAAGAGGAGGAAAGACGAAAGCAAAGGGAGGCAAAGGGAATTGGCAAATTTGTAAGTTTTGATTTTTGTGTGTGTGTGTCAGAAAACCGTCTTTCATTTGTACTAACTTAAGGAGGTTGACAGTGATGACGATGTTGATGACAAAGAAGAAGATGCCGGCACTTCGAACAGCACTGAGAAAGAGACTTTTCCATTTCGCAAATTCCGCGAATTTGTTGAAGAAGATAAATGTCAACACGTAGAGGAAGACGAAGATGAGAGGACGGAGGAGCAGCGAATGGAGGAGGCGGTATCGTTCTCCGTTTGTATTTATGACCGAGAGGTTAAGGTGATGGTGGTCCGACGTTTGATGACGACTGTGCTGTTGGAAACGACAAACGGGGAGTTTGAAAGAATTGCCGATGATGTATTAACGAAGGGGAAGGCCAAAGGTAGTCAGACCCGCGGTGGGATGGACTGTTTTTACTCAAGTAGGGCTCTGACCCACCGCAATTAGGGAATAACCATTACAGTGAAGACGCTTGCTTAGACCTTCAACCCAAATTTCACTGTCCCTCTTTTGCATCATCCTCTCGTTTAGCTCAACCAAAGATTCTTGCTCAAAGCACTGCGCTTGCCGCATTGACTTCGCTTGTTGGTAAGCTAATTACAATCACATTGTCATTGAAAGCGCTTTCTTTCCAGTCCATAATCATAAGATTTGTCTTTCGAAAAAAAATTTCTGCTAAAATTGAGCTCAAGTTTTGACTACTTTTATTCGGCTTTTCAAAAAAAATTTTCCGCTATTCTTTGTCGTACTTAATAATATACAAATACCTCCAACAAACGATCTTTGGATAAGTTCAAATTATTGACCGAATACAATTCTTTGTGTAGGGAATGATGAAGATTCATCCAGCAGTGAAGACGAAGAGGAAAGCAAACAACCAAAAAAATCTGAAGATTTAATGGAAAACAAGCGAAATGCAGAAACGAATGGCGGAAGTGAACCGGTGGTTTTTAAGGTACCATTGGCTCCTCCACAAGTGAAAAGGTCGGCTTCATAATGCCATGCCATTCAAAAAATAAGCAATTGGACAAATACAGGCTAATTCCTTTGTTCAGGAAGGAAGAACGCGGCCAGCAAACAATGGTTGACAAGGATACTAATCAGCGAAAGGAAGAGGAGGGTGATGAGAAAAAACGGAAGGGTGTTGTAATGAAACCAGAGGTGGGTCGGAACCATGCTAAGGATGACAGAGGGGGGGAATCGTCGTCGTTCAAACACAAGGAGAAAGAGACGCCTGAACGGAGCGGTTATGGTGGAACGGTGGAACACAGGCATCCTCGAGAGCGCGATGAAGACCGCGAACGGAGGAGGGAACACGAGCGAGAGGGGCGCGGGAAGTCCGATCGACGGGTGGGATTAGCTTCCAACCGGAGATATTTAACTGAAGGGCTTAAGCAATGCCTTCTCCAATATTTGAACGCATTGTTTACATTAGGAGGGGTAATTTGGCAACAAGTGTCCTAATTATTTATGTCAGAGAGATAAAGACCTGCCGGCACAGTATCGACTGGACGATAGGGAAAGACACGAACGTGAGGGCGATAGAAAAAGAAGGCGATCGCGCAGTCGGAGCCCAACAAGCAGGCGATACCGCAAAGAAGTGTCGCCTCGTCGCTGAGAATTCAATTCGATCCTACATCCGACTAAACAATTGCTGGGATCTATTTATTATAATATGAAAAGATAGCCAATTTGCATTGTTGCTGGAAATGACTTGATGCTTCAGAAGAATACTAGTATACCGTTGATCATAAATTCAGTCATTTAACACAAATAATTGAAAAACAGCAACAATTAGGAACCATAACAAATGACCGTTCGCGGTTGGCTTGGCCGACTCAGAATTTGTCGAACGCTTTCTTCGAGCCCGATGCTTTGATCACCTTGAGCACATTGAACCGAACTGTCTTGCTCAGCGGACGGCATTCACCAATTGTGACGATATCGCCGAGAGAGACATCTCTAAAAATCAAACTTTTAATCATGTAGCATTTAGGGATTTCCGGTTTTATAAAAAATTTAAAACCCAAGGTGTTTCTGGGGCTTTCGAGTTCGTAGAAGAATCCAATAGTGCATTTTGCCCTCTCCCATTTTCGGTAAATTTTTCAACTTTAAAAGCCATAAAACACGTTTTCAGGGTCGCTGATCATGGTTCTGACATTTATTTTACCCGAATTCGTGCCAAAACTCGAAATGAGGGGAGGGGGGGGGGGTTTGGTCCAACATCGGCATGACCCAAATGTCCACACGCAAATTTATCATGTGAATCCCTGCTATTCTTTTCCATTTGTGCAAAAACAAAATAGTGGTTCATTAGGCTTAGGCCTAAGCGAGCCAGCAAAAAAAATATCAGTATCATGATCAGCGACCCTAAAAACCCCGGAATCGAATCCTCAATCAAAATTGTGACAATCTGATGTTGGATTGGTGATCAGCGACCCAGTTAATTGTATTATACCGGAAGCACGGCGAACAGTGGACGGACATGTTTTTGTGGCGTTTCTCATAGCGACGATATTTTGGTACGAAATGGAGATAGTCTCGGCGGATGACAATCGTCCGCTGCATTTTGTTTTTGATCACCACCCCAGTGAGAATGCGACCGCGGATGGACACATTTCCAGTGAACGGACATTTCTTGTCGATATATATGCCCTCAATAGCCTTAAACTTCTAAGTGTTAAAATACAAGAACGAAACCCTTCAACTTTAAAATCTTTTTCCTAGCAATGTTGACGGAATGTATTTTTGTTGTTTTATCCATTTAGCGGTAATACTAAAGATGGTGCTCAACATTTTTCTATGTCGAGGGCGTAGAGTCCGAATTTGACCTCCATTTTGACCAATTTCGAATCCCGGACATGTTCGAACAATTTTGAAAATTCAAAAATCACCAAAAATGATCGAATTCAGGTCCGGGGTTCGAAATTAGTCTAAATAGAGATCAGATTCGGACTCTATGCCCTCGAATACCCCTAGAGAAATCTTTTAATCGACTTCGAACACTAATATATATTTTTTAAATGGGGGGGGGGGGGGGGGCACTATCTTAACTATTACCCAAAATGGGTCGAAACTAATGTCGGATTCGATTCTACACCCCCGAATCTCGACTTTGAAAACACATTTTATTTTTTTTGAAAAATGTAGGGCACATCTTGGAATTTCTAACTATATGGGAGTGGTTCGGATCCGAATAAAATTACTACCAATCGACTCCACTCTAAGCCTAACGCACGAATCTGAAAGAATTTTTCCGCGGAAACCACTTTGAAGCAAGTTATGGGCCCGGGACTGAAGTGTCTTTTCTAGTGGGGACTCAGTTGTCCAATGATTAAAAAATGGGCAAAATCATACATATAGGCTTTCAAAAGCTAGTATTCATCACCCTGGCTTGGGCTTTGTTAGGCTTAGGCCTAAGCAACCCTGGCTTGGGGTTCGTTAGGCTTAGGCCTAAACCACCCTGGCTTGGGGTTTGTAAGGCTTAGGCCTAAGCCACCCTGGCTTAGGCTTAGGCCTAAACCACCCTGGCTTGGGGTTCGTTAGGCTTAGGCCTAAACCACCATGGCTTGGGGTTCGTTAGGCTTAGGCCTAGACCACCCTGGCTTGGGGTTTGTAAGGCTTAGGCCTAAGCCACCCTGGCTTGGGGTTCGTTAGGCTTAGGCCTAAGCCACCCTGGCTTGGGGTTCGTTAGGCTTAGGCCTAAGTCACCCTGGCTTGGGGTTCGTTAGGCTTAGGCCTAAGCGCAACTTGTTAAAAAAGTCGTTTTTTCCTTAATTTTCAAAAATTTAAACCGGTTCAAAAACCGCTTTAAATTCTCAATTTTTATTTTCTATAGCCGAATTCGTAATCAGTGCATCAAATAACATATTTTCAGAGCATTTTTAGAAAAATTTTTTTCCAAAAATGTTGGCCAAAAGGGTCCCCCCTATGGTTTTTGGCCAAGTTTGAGGGTTCATAACTTTCTTCAAAGTGGTTTCCGCGTCAAAATTTTTGCGGATTCGGACTCAGCTCGATGAGAAGAATCGATTGGTAGTATTTTTATTCGGATCGGAACCACTCCCATATAGTGTAGAAATACCCACATCTTTAGTATTACCCATTTAGCTTTGGTCACCGTCACCCCTCCCAACCAAACTCCGATAAGTTTACTTGTTATTGGTACCAATGATACGTAAACGCAACTATATTCGAACCTCGCGAGGAGTTTTAAAGCCGAGCCCGACATTTTTCCAGTAACGGTCCTTGTTGGATGCCTTCTTCCCAATCCCTTGCGTTCTGAACTTGTCGTTCAGAAAAACGATCGGTTGTTTTTGGAACGCGCGCTCAGTTTGTTCTGTCATTTGTAAGAAATCGTATAACAAACAATACCTTAAAAATATGTTTATACTATATATGTAAGGCAAAAATCTGCGGACATTTAGTATGCTATCTAAAGCTGATGAGTAGGCTGGATTTTAGTTACATATTTAACTATTTATGTTGCCTTGTTATGATGAGCAGGGCTGGCACTTTTAGGTAAATACTTATTTTTTCTGCGAACTTGGAACACTGAGTTAAGCACAAAAAACACATTTCTAGCTCAATTTGAGGCTCCTAGAATGGACTTTATGATAACTATTTTTACCTATTTCGGCTTTTTTCTACCTATTACCTAGGTACCTATTTTTCTACCTATTTCGACCTTTTTGTTACCTATTTTCAGGTTTTTGGAATTTTTTTAATATAATTTTGCTGAAAATGGCAAAAAAAGGCCAAAATATGCACCAAAAATACCGAAAAATGGCAATTCCGGTAGTTTTAAGCGCCAGGTCAACTCATCACTCTGACCATTTCGGTTCCAGCGCGATTTGGGCGCGGTCCCTTCAGCGCCGCCATTTTTTTCCTTATTTTTGTGCGAGTTTTATTGATTTTTCGAAAATGACTAAAAGGCTATCGTTAAATATGAATTATTTTTTAAAAACAGTCAGAAATTGATGAAAAATGCCAAAATATGCTCGGAACCCCAAAATATACCTTTATTTAAAATCGCATTTTTTTGTGTGGTGTTTAAAAATTTTCGGTAAAAATTTTTTACTTACCTATTTTTGTACCTATTTGGTACCTATTTTGGCATTTTTTCCCACCTATTTAGGTACCTATTTTCCAATTTTTCTTACCTAAAAGTGCCAGCCCTGATGATGAGATATATGAAAACACGTTTTTAGTCAGAAAATGTGTTTTAACCTCACTATTCTTAACTAAACTACCTATTTTGGAGTTTTTGCCACTAAAATATGTAATGGCAAAACCATTAAGCAGAAATGCCTTTTCGTCACTATTTGGGCTTTTTTTTGAATAAAATGCCAGATACCAATTTTTTCTTGTTAATATCTCTAAATTTGAACTCTTCTTGTAAAGTCCTTCAAAGAAAATTCTTTCTTACCCAAGAATGCACGCCACAAAATCGAGCTTTTCTTTTGCCCAATACTACACCCTTCTTTTGCCATTTTAATCCTTTCCTTTCTTCTACATTTTCACTACTTTTAATCAGTGAATTTCTGGGGTTTAAATTTATTTAAAAATAATGGCACTGAAATGGCGCAACGAGCACCGAAGCGTTCAGCACTGAAGCGTCTCCGAACTGAGATGATGTGTAATGTGTACTGCGCAGAGAGCATTAGAAAACGAGATGGAACTCTGCACTGGAGTGGGCTCAAGGTCAGAGCAGACATAAAAATCCCCGACTATGGAGGGTGAAACTTGAATAGAGAGAGAGAGAGAGAACGATAAATGGGCAGGGGAAAATGGTGATTAAAGGGTAAAAGCTTACATACGTGCATTTCTAAATTTTGCCGACCGAGACACAAACAGACAAAAAAGAGCTGCGACCGACATTGGGAAGAAGAAGTAGAAATAAAAAGGCAGAGAAAATGTAACGGGAGAGAAATGAGATAAGTTAAGCTGCGGGGAGGTGGGGATGACTCATCGTCTCTTTTTCTCCGTCAGTGCTCCATTTGTTCTTCACAGCATGCTCTTTTTTCAGCGCTCTACTCTACTTTCTCCTCTTTTGCGTGCACTTCTTCCTATCCTACTATCTAATTCCATACCTACCATTCCTTTCATCTCCTTCAGCATTTTCCTTCGATTTCGAAATCGTTCGCTGTTCAGTTGCTCATTGTCAGTACACTTATTCATTCCAAGGCTACACACATGCGGTTGTTTTTTGTTTGTTTGGCCATTCTATTCCTGTGGTTGTTTTTGGTCATCATTTTCTTTCCGACACGTCACCCTCCACCTCTTTTTCCCTTCATAAACTTGGATTTTTAGAAAGTTGTTTTCAGATTGTCTAAATGGCAATGTCTAGCCACCATAGAAAGATGAATCTTAATAATGCAAACATCAGGAATTACGAAAACAAAAACGAACGGAACGTTGGTGGGTTTGGAACTAACTCTGACAACGCAGATTTTGAGGTTGTTTTTGTTGTGTTTCTGTAGGTTAATAATGAACTTAATTAAGAGTTGGGCGTGCCAGGATTTCAATCTGTTGGATTACGTGGGTGAGGACACGTCGCCGCTTGACGAAGTTGTTCCTGATTATGAGAAACTGGATGAAGATGAGATCGAAAAGCAGAAGGAAGATGCCATGTATTCGCAGTTCCAATATAGTGACTTGCTTATCGGTGGCCAACACCCGTCCAATTCTCAGCATGGTATTAGTCCGATGGGTGAAATTTTGAGCCTTTTTTCAGCCTTTAGCGTCAATGACTTCGCTAGTGTGCCTACCGACGGATGCTCCGACTACGACGTACCCACTTCTTTCCGTGACGGAGCCCCTTTTTCTACGGTGCCGCCATCCGCTCGCCACATTTACGCGCAGAATCTTGACGTGACCCCTCACGTTCCAAGCACTTCGAAGTCGTCGATACCGTTAGTGAAGCAGGAACCCATCTCTGAGCAAGTGAGTGATTGGTTTGTTTCAGTTCAGCTACTCGGTTTTACGGCACTGCCGGGTCTCAAAGCTTAAATTAGTAAACGAAGATTGAATGGTGACTCAATCTATGCTACTTGTTTTTTAATCCAGTCGATCTCTCCCCCCATCCCTTCCCGAAACTTTAAACAAAATGTTAAACGTTTCTTATTGTTCAGGAACAGAGCAATTTGAAATTCGTTGTGGAAGCGCTGAAATCATCTCGCGAGTCCAGTGTTACCAGCGGAAGTATGCAAATGGGCTACCATAAAGGCGGCTTTCAATCTTCAGCATCCGCTCTGAGGCCTCGCAAATATAGGATAAAGCCGGATTCGGAGAAGCAAAACCCCTTGTACCGGATTAAAAGGCAAAAGGTACCCAATTTGGTAAGCTTACATGACGAAGAGAACCGTCGATGGCCGGAAAGGGATTCGTTACAAGGCAATCTTGCAGTCATATTTGTTTTGTAATGTAATGATACCACTTTCATAAAATTTGTTTTGTTTTCGTGTGGTCAGTTGAAGAAAGCTCAAGCTCGAAAACTGATCGGTTCGAGTTTGGTTAGACATTTATAAAATCCAAGTTTGGGGTTATGTTTTTGCGTGTCGACTGGGCTGGTAGATTGCCGTGAAATAAAGAATTGGATTTTGAAAGCCCGGGCTTAAAAGCCCTACACCTGGTTAACCGGAAAAAGGACCAAGGGTAGCGAGCAGCTCGAATGAAATTGTGAGAATCACAGGAATAATTGTCCATTTTAGAACAATGATGCCGTTCGACGAAGCAGAGACAAAGCCAAACGCGTTCAGGAGGCTAAGGAAGATGAATTGAAAGTTCTGCAAGACGACGTAAGGCGTAATTATTTAGGCACACGTAGCGCAGTGATGAAATGAAACCAGTGGGAAGTTGGCACTTGTTTAGTCTAGTCGTTAGAAAAAGACTAATGAAGAAATTTTAAACTTACTGGTTACTCTTTTTTTACATTTTTAGACTGCGTTGCCAATAGGTTACCGCAGAGCAAAATTGCTGCATCTAGTCAAGAAAACATTCCGTTAGGGGAAATTGTTTTCGATAAAGCCCCGTCCCCACCTGGCTGCGTTTTGTCGACTAATCCCTTCCCTATGTCATCATAAGTTTTATGAACAAACAGAAAATACATAAACAAAAATCCCATTTCCAGAATTGTCGAAAAGCTGAACTCATAGAGACGTTGAAGGCCAGCAATGCCCAACTGCAAGGGGAGAATTTGCTGCTGAGACAGAATTGCAGGTGCGGAGTGGTCCCTAGAACTGCTAAGCGTTAGGATTCGGGTTAAAGAAAAACAGAGCTGAGGATTATCGGAGATCGATTAATATTTCAATTGTGATTTTACTCACTTGTGAAGCGTGCTTTATTTATTAAGCCAACTGATCCAATACTTTAACGGGATACTAATATTTTCAGTAATAAAGTTACTCTGCTTTCCCTCTTCTGTTTGGTTGCCAACGTTGGTGGATTCAATTTGTGTATTCCATCTCGCTCCTTTCCGCCAAGTTTCTTCCTAATTTGCTTGCTCCAAAATTGGTCGCCTCATTTTGTTTGCCTGGGCATAGTTCTGCGTATAATCAATGGCCGGGAGGAAAGCTTGGGGGTATCCGAAATTTCCGAGGTTTATGGGGAAGAATTTTGGGATTTTTTTGGAAAATTAAAAATTCAACCATGAGGGGTGCGTTTTTTGCTTTTAAGTGCCAGGATATGATTTTTTAATGACTACGACCTAAAATAAAAAATAAAACCTATTTAACTTGTATCAGTTTAAAGTTTTGACGGCCATGAAACGAACTTACAAAGAGATGCGGCGGTTTGGTTCTTAATCTCTTTCAGTTCTTCGGCTTTTAATTAAATCCCTCCCTCCCAAATTTGCACTTTTATCCGTCCGTTTGTTGTTTATTGCCATTCTCCGAATTTGCTTTTTCTTTTTCCCTTCCCCTCCCTCAGATTCTCTGCAGTCATTGATGAGTTTCTCAGTTTATTTCCTTCCATTGTTTAGATAGAAGGCATTATAATTTGGCAAAAGTTTGTGCAATTTTCTCTTCACACAAATTCCAATTTCGTTTGCCACTGGAGAGGCAAAAGTGATGAATGATCAATTGGGGGGGGGGGGGCTGATAATGAGCACCCTCACTCATCTCCTCGCATAATCCATCATTGTGCCAATATTCGTCCATCCCCCCCCCCCCCCCCGACACATCCACGCCATTTGCTCTACCTCCACTTCAATCCACTCAAAATAAACCGGGTCGTATCAAAAACCCCGGTTAACCGGGTACCACACTTCAGATCAGCCAGCATCCTCTTCTCCCTTCCTCCATCCCTTCCGATCAGCCAGTATCCTTTTCTCCCTCCATCCCTTCCGATCAGCCAGCATCCTCTTCTCCCTCCCTCCCTTCTGATCAGCCAGCATCCTCTTCTCCCTCCCTCCCTTCCGATCAGCCAGCATCCTCTTTTCCCTCCCTCCCTTTCGGTCAGCCAGCATCCTCTTCTCCCTCCCTCCCTTCCGATCAGCCAGCATCCTCTTCTCCCTCCCTCCCTTCCGATCAGCCAGCATCCTCTTTTCCCTCCCTCCCCTCCGATCAGCCAGCATCCTCTTCTCCCTCCCTCCCTTCCGATCAGCCAGCATCCTCTTTTCCCTCCCTCCCCTCCGATCAGCCAGCATACTCTTCTCCCTCCCTCCCTTCCGATCAGCCAGCATCCTCTTTTCCCTCCCTCCCCTCCGATCAGCCAGCATACTCTTCTCCCTCCCTCCCTTCTGATCAGCCAGCATCCTCTTTTCCCTCCCTCCCCTCCGATCAGCCAGCATCCTCTTCTCCCTCCCTCCCTTCTGATCAGCCAGCATCCTCTTCTCCCTCCCTCCCTTCCGATCAGCCAGCATCCTCTTTTCCCTCCCTCCCCTCCGATCAGCCAGCATCCTCTTCTCCCTCCCTCCCTTCCGATCAGCCAGCATACTCTTCTCCCTCCCTCCCTTCTGATCAGCCAGCATCCTCTTTTCCCTCCCTCCCCTCCGATCAGCCAGCATCCTCTTCTCCCTCCCTCCCTTCCGATCAGCCAGCATACTCTTCTCCCTCCCTCCCTTCTGATCAGCCAGCATCCTCTTCTCCCTCCATCCCTTCCGATCAGCCAGCATCCTCTTCTCCCTCCCTCCTTTCCGATCAGCCAGCATCCTCTTTTCCCTCCCTCCTTTCTGATCAGCCAGCATCCTCTTCTCCCTCCCTCCCTTCCGATCAGCCAGCATCCTCTTCTCCCTCCCTCCCTTTCGGTCAGCCAGCATCCTCTTCTCCCTCCCTCCTTTCCGATCAGCCAGCATCCTCTTCTCCCTCCCTCCTTTCCGATCAGCCAGCATACTCTTCTCCTTCCCTCCCTTCGGATCAGCCAGCATCCTCTTCTCCCTCCATCCCTTCCGATCAGCCAGCATCCTCTTCTCCCTCCATCCCTTCCGATCAGCCAGCATCCTCTTCTCCTTCCCTCCCTTCTGATCAGCCAGCATCCTCTTCTCCCTCCATCCCTTTCGATCAGCCAGCATCCTCTTCTCCTTCCCTCCCTTCTGATCAGCCAGCATCCTCTTCTCCCTCCCTCCCTTTCGGTCAGCCAGCATCCTCTTTTCCCTCCCTCCTTTCTGATCAGCCAGCATCCTCTTCTCCCTCCATCCCTTCCGATCAGCCAGCATCCTCTTCTCCTTCCCTCCCTTCTGATCAGCCAGCATCCTCTTCTCCCTCCCTCCCTTTCGGTCAGCCAGCATCCTCTTTTCCCTCCCTCCTTTCTGATCAGCCAGCATCCTCTTCTCCCTCCCTCCCTTTCGGTCAGCCAGCATCCTCTTCTCCCTCCCTCCTTTCCGATCAGCCAGCATCCTCTTCTCCCTCCCTCCTTTCTGATCAGCCAGCATCCTCTTTTCCCTCCCTCCTTTCCGATCAGCCAGCATCCTCTTCTCCCTCCCTCCCTTACGATCAGCCAGCATCCTCTTCTCCTTCCCTCCCTTCCGATCAGCCAGCATCCTCTTCTCCCTTCCGATCAGCCAGCATACTCTTCTCCCTCCCTCCCTTCTGATCAGCCAGCATCCTCTTTTCCCTCCCTCCTTTCTGATCAGCCAGCATCCTCTTCTCCCTCCATCCCTTCCGATCAGCCAGCATCCTCTTCTCCTTCCCTCCCTTCTGATCAGCCAGCATCCTCTTCTCCCTCCATCCCTTTCGATCAGCCAGCATCCTCTTCTCCTTCCCTCCCTTCTGATCAGCCAGCATCCTCTTCTCCCTCCCTCCCTTTCGGTCAGCCAGCATCCTCTTTTCCCTCCCTCCTTTCTGATCAGCCAGCATCCTCTTCTCCCTCCATCCCTTCCGATCAGCCAGCATCCTCTTCTCCCTCCCTCCCTTTCGGTCAGCCAGCATCCTCTTCTCCCTCCCTCCCTTACGATCAGCCAGCATCCTCTTCTCCTTCCCTCCCTTCCGATCAGCCAGCATCCTCTTCTCCCTTCCGATCAGCCAGCATACTCTTCTCCCTCCCTCCCTTCTGATCAGCCAGCATCCTCTTCTCCTTCCCTCCCTTCTGATCAGCCAGCATCCTCTTCTCCCTCCATCCCTTTCGATCAGCCAGCATCCTCTTCTCCTTCCCTCCCTTCTGATCAGCCAGCATCCTCTTCTCCCTCCCTCCCTTTCGGTCAGCCAGCATCCTCTTTTCCCTCCCTCCTTTCTGATCAGCCAGCATCCTCTTCTCCCTCCATCCCTTCCGATCAGCCAGCATCCTCTTCTCCTTCCCTCCCTTCCGATCAGCCAGCATCCTCTTTTTCCCTCCCTCCCCTCCGATCAGCCAGCATACCTCTTCCCTCCCTCCCTTTCCGATCAGCCAGCATCCTCTTTTCCCTCCCTCCCCTCCGGATCAGCCAGCAGACTCGTCTCCCTCCCTCCCTTCTGATCAGCCAGCATCCCTTTTCCCTCCCTCCCTCCGATCAGCCAGCATCCTCTTCTCCCTCCCTCCCTTCTGATCAGCCAGCATCCTCTTCCTCCCTCCCTCCCTTCCGATCAGCCAGCATCCTCTTTCTTCCCTCCCTCCCTCCGATCAGCCAGCATCCTCTCTCCTCCCTCCCTTCCGATCAGCCAGCATACTCTTCTCCCTCCCTCCCTTCTGATCAGCCAGCATCCGCTGTTCCCTCCCTCCTCCTTCCGATCAGCCAGCATCCTCTTCTCCCTCCCTCCCTTCCGATCAGCCAGCATCCTCTTCTCCCTCCCTCCCTTCTGATCAGCCAGCATCCTCTTCTCCCTCCATCCCTTCCGATCAGCCAGCATCCTCTTCTCCTTCCCTCCCTTCCTCAGCCAGCTCCTCTTCTCCCTCCCTCCCTTCGATCAGCCCTCCTCTTCTCCCTCCCTCCCTTCGATCAGCCGCATCCTCTTCTCCCTCCCCCCTTTCGTCAGCCGCATCCTCTTCTCCCTCCCTCCCTCTTTCCGATCAGCCAGCATCCTCTTCTCCCCCTCCTTTCCATCAGCCAGCATCCTTTCTTCCCTCCTCCCTTCGATCAGCCGCATCCTCTTCTCCCTCCCTCCCTTCCGTCAGCCAGCATCCTCTTCTCCCTCCCTCCCTCCGATCAGCCAGCATCCTCTTCTCCCTTTCCCCCCCTTCGATCAGCCAGCATCCTCTTCTCCTCCCTCCCTTTCGATCAGCCAGCATCCTCTTCTCCCTCCCTCCTTCGATCAGCCAGCATCCTCTTCTCCCTCCCTCCCTTCGATCAGCCAGCATCCTCTTCTCCCTTCCGATCAGCCAGCATACTCTTCTCCCTTTCCCCCCCTTCTGATCAGCCAGCATCCTCTTTTCCCTCCCTCCTTTCGATCAGCCAGCATCCTCTTCTCCCTCCATCCCTTCCGATCAGCCAGCATCCTCTTCTCCTTCCCTCCCTTCTGATCAGCCAGCATCCTCTTTCCCCATCCCTTTCGATCAGCCAGCATCCTCTTCTCCTCCCTCCCTTCTGATCAGCCAGCATCCTTTCTCCCTCCCTCCTTCGGTCAGCCAGCATCCTCTTTCCCTCCCTCCTTCTGATCAGCCAGCATCCTCTTCTCCCTCCCTCCCTTCCGATCAGCCAGCATCTCTTCTCCCTCCCTCCCTTTCGATCAGCCAGCATCCTCTTTCTCCCTCCCTCCCTTCGATCAGCCAGCATCCTCTTCTCCTCCCTCCCTTCCGATCAGCCAGCATCCTCTTCTCCTTCCCTCCCTTCCGGATCAGCCAGCATCCTCTTCCCTCCCCCTTCCGATCAGCCAGCATCCTCTTCTCCCTCCACCCTTCCGATCATCCAGCATCCTCTTCTCTCCTTCCCTCCTTCTGATCAGCCAGCATCCTCTTCTCCCTCCATCCCTTTCGATCACCAGCATCCTCTTCTCCTTCCCTCCCTTCTGATCAGCCAGCATCCTCTTCTCCCTCCCTCCCTTTCGGTCAGCCAGCATCCTCTTTTTCCTCCCTCCTTTCTGATCAGCCAGCATCCTCTTCTCCCTCCATCCCTTCCGATCAGCCAGCATCCTCTTCTCCTCCTTCCGATCAGCCAGCATACTTTCTCCCTCCCTCCCTTCTGATCACCCAGCATCCTATGCTCCCTCCTCCCTTACGATCAGCCAGCATCCCTCTTCTCCCTCCCTCCCTTTCGATCAGCCAGCATCCTCTTCTCCCTCCCTCCTTTCTGATCAGCCAGCATCCTCTTCTCCCTCCCTCCCTTCTGATCAGCCACATCCTCTTCTCCTTCCCTCCCTTCGATCAGCCAGCATCCCTCTCTCTCCCTCCCTCCCTTCGATCAGCCAGCATCCTCTTCTCCTCCCTCCCTTCTGATCAGCCAGCATCCTCTCTCTCCCTCCCTCCCTTTCGGTCAGCCAGCATCCTTTTTCCTCCCTCCTTTCTGATCAGCCAGCATCCTCTTCTCCCTCCCTCCCTTCCGTCAGCCAGCATCCTCTTCTCTTCCGTCACCAGCTCTCCTCTTCTCCCTCCCTCCCTCGATCAGCCAGCATCCTCTTCTCCCCCTCCCTTTTCGGTCAGCCAGCATCCTCTTTTCCCTTCCCTCCTTGTCTGATCAGCCAGCATCCTCTTCTCCCCTCCCTCCCTTTCGGTCAGCCAGCATCCTCTTCTCCCTCCCTCCCTTCCGATCAGCCAGCATCCTCTTCTCCCTCCCTCCCTTCCGATCAGCCAGCATCCTCTTCTCCCTCCCTCCCTTCCGATCAGCCAGCATCCTCTTCTCCCTCCCTCCCTTCCGATCAGCCAGCATCCTCTTCTCCCTCCCTCCCTTCCGATCAGCCAGCATCCTCTTCTCCCTTCCGATCAGCCAGCATACTCTTCTCCTTCCCTCCCTTCGGATCAGCCAGCATCCTCTTTTCCCTCCCTCCCTTCCGATCAGCCAGCATCCTCTTCTCCCTCCATCCCTTCCGATCAGCCAGCATCCTCTTCTCCCTCCCTCCCTTCCGATCAGCCAGCATCCTCTTCTCCCTCTCATCCCTTTCGATCAGCCAGCATCCCTTCTCCTTCCCTCCGTCTTGATCAGCCAGCATCCTCTCTCCCTCCCTCCCTTTCGGTTCAGCCGCAGCATCCACATCCTCTTTTCCCTCCTCCTTTCTGATCAGCCAGCTTCCCTTTCCCTCCCATCCCTTCATCAGCCAGCATCCTCTTCTCCCCTCCCTTCGTCCCCTCCTTTCGTCAGCCAGCATCCTCTTCTCCTTCTCCCAGCATCCTCTTCTCCTCCCTCCTTCATCAGCCAGCATCCCTTCTCCCTTCCGATCAGCCAGCATCCTCTTCTCCCCCCTCCCTTCCGATCAGCCAGCATCCTCTTCTCCCTCCCTCCCTTATCAGCCAGCATCCTCTTCTCCCTCCCTCCCTTCGATCAGCCGCATCCTCTTCTCCCTCCCTCCCTTCGATCAGCCAGCCCTCCTCCCTCCCTCCCTTCGATCAGCCAGCATCCTCTTTCTCCCCCTCTTGATCAGCCAGCATCCTCTTCTCCCTCCCTCCCTTCCGATCAGCCAGCATCCCCTCTTTTCCCCCCTCCTTGTCCGATCAGCCAGCATCCTCTTCTCCCTCCCTCCCTTACGATCACCATCAATCCTCTTCCTCTTCCCTCCCTTCCGATCAGCCATATCCTCTTCCTCCCTTCCGTCAGCCACATACTCTTCTCCCATCCCCCATTCTGATCAGCCACATCCTCGTTTTCCCTCCCTCCTTTCTTCGATTCAGCCAGCATCCTCTTCTCCCATCCAGCCTTCCGATCAGCCAGCATCCTTGCTCCCTTCCTCCTCCTTCTGATCACCAGCACCTCTTCCCCTCCATCCGTCGATCACCAGCAGCCTCTTCGCCCTTCCTCCCTTCTGAATCAGCCAGCATCCACTCCTTCTCCTCCCTCCCTTTTCGGTTCGGGCAGCCAGCATCCCTTTCCCTCCCTCCTTTCTGAGCAGCCCGCCATCCCCTCTTCTCCCTCCATCCCTTCCGATCAGCCAGCATCCTCTTCTCCTCCCTCCCTTCGGTCAGCCAGCATCCTCTTCTCCCTCCTCCCTTACGATCAGCCCACATCCTCTTCTCCTTCCCTCCCTTCCGATCAGCCAGCATCCTCTTCTCTCTCCATTCCGATCCACCAGCAGACTCTTCTCCCTCCCTCCCTTCTGATCGCCCAGCATCCTCTTTTCCCCCCTCCTTCTGATCACCAGCATCCTCTTCTCCCTCCCTCCCACTTTCCTGATCAGCCAGCATACTCTTCTCCCTCTCCTCCCTTCTGATCAGCCCGCATCCTCTTTCTCCTTCCCTCCCTTTCTGATCAGCCAGCATCCTCTTCCCTCCCTGCCATCCCTTTCCGATCAGCCAGCATCCTCTTCTCCCTATCCCTCCCTTCTGATCAGCCAGCATCCTCTTCTCCCTCCATCCCTTTCGATCAGCCAGCATCCTCGTCCCCTCCCTCCCTTTCGTCCAGCCAGCATCCTCTTTTCCCTCCCTCCTTCTGATCATCCCAGCATCCTCTTCTCCCTCACCTCCCTTCGGTCAGCCAGCATCCTCTTCTCCCCCTCCTATTCCGATCAGCATCAGACCCTCTTCTCCATCCCTCCTTTCTGATCAGCCGCATCCTCTTTTTCCCGCCCTCCTTTCCGATCAGCAGCATCCGCCTCTTCTCCCTCTCCCTCCCTCCCTTACGATCAGCCACACCTCATTCTCCTTCCATCTTCGATTCCAGCCACATCCACTTCTCCCGTCCGATCCAGCCACAACGCTTCTCCCTGCCCTCCTTCTGATCAGCCAGCATCCTCTTTTTCCCAGCATCCCTTCCTCCCTCCCTTTCTCAGCCAGCATCCTCTTCTCCCCCCCCTTCGATCAGCCAGCATCCTCTTCTCCCTCCCCTTCTGATCAGCCGCATCCTTCTTTCCCTCCCTCCTTCTCAGCCAGCATCCTTTCTCCCTCCCTCCCTTCCGATCAGCCAGCATCCTCTTCTCCTTCCCTCCCTTTCCATCAGCCAGCATCCTCTTCTCCCTCCCTCAGCCAGCATCTCTTCTCCTCTCCCTTCCCTCCTCCTCATAGCCAGCATCCTCTCTCTCCCTCCCTCCGGTCAGCCAGCATCCTCTTCCCTCCCCTCCGATCAGCCAGCATCCTCTTCTCCTCCCTCCCTTCGATCAGCCAGCATCCTCTTCTCCCCCTCCCTTCGATCAGCCAGCATCCTCTTCTCCTCCCTCCTTCGATCAGCCAGCATCCTCTTCTCCCTCCTCCCTTCGATCAGCCAGCATCCTCTTCTCCTTTCCCCCCCTTCCCATCAGCCAGCATCCTCTTTTTTCCCCCCCCTCCCTCCCCCCCTTTTTGATCAGCCAGCATCCTCTTTTCCCTCCCTCCTTTCGTCAGCCAGCATCCTCTTTCCCTCCTCCCTTTCCCCCCCCCCCCTCTTTCCTTTCCCCCCCTTTTCCCCCCATCCTCTTCTCCCTCCTCCCTTTCGATCAGCCAGCCCCTTCTCCTTCCCTCCCTTCTGATCAGCCAGCATCCTCTTTTCCCCCCCCCCTCCCTTTTGGCAGCCCTCCTTTTCCCTCCCTCCTTTTTTCCCCTCCTTTTCCCCCATCCCTTCCTCACCCATCCCTTCTTTCCCCCCCTCCCTTTCGGTCAGCCAGCATCCTCTTCTCCCTCCCTCCTTTCCCTCAGCCAGCATCCTCTTTCCCTCCCTCCTTTCTGATCAGCCAGCATCCTTTTTCCCCCCTCCTTTCCGATCAGCCAGCATCCTCTTCTCCCCCCCTCCCTTACGATCAGCCAGCATCCTCTTTTCCTTCCCTCCCTTCCGATCAGCCAGCATCCTCTTCCCTTTTCCCCTTCCCATCAGCCAGCATCCCCTTTCCCCCCCCTTTCGATCAGCCAGCATCCCCTTTTCCCCCCCTCCTTTTTGATCAGCCAGCATCCTCTTCTCCCTCCTCCCTTCCCTCAGCCAGCATCCTCTTTCCTTTCCCTCCCTTCTGATCAGCCAGCATCCTCTTCTCCCTCCTCCCTTCGATCAGCCAGCATCCTCTTCTCCTTCCCTCCCTTCTGATCAGCCAGCATCCTCTTCTCCCTCCCTCCCTTACGATCAGCCAGCATCCTCTTCTCCCTTCCGATCAGCCAGCATACTCTTCTCCCTCCCTCCCTTCTGATCAGCCAGCATCCTCTTCTCCTTCCCTCCCTTCTGATCAGCCAGCATCCTCTTCTCCCTCCCTCCCTTACGATCAGCCAGCATCCTCTTCTCCCTTCCGATCAGCCAACTCCTCCTCCCCCCTTTCCCATCAGCCAGCATCCCCTTTTCCCTCCCTCCCTTCTCCATCTGCCAGCCATCCTCTTCTCCCTCCTCCCTTCCGATCAGCCAGCATCCTCTTCTCCCTCTCCGATCAGCCGCTCCCTTCCCCTCCTCCTTCGATCAGCCAGCATCCTCTTCTCCCTCCCTCCCTTCCGATCAGCCGCATCCTCTTCTCCCTCCCTTTCGATCAGCCAGCATCCTCTTCCCTCCCTCCGTCACCAGCATCCTCTTTCCCTCCCTCCCTTCCGATCAGCCAGCATCCTCTTCTCCCTCCCTCCCTTCCGATCAGTCACTTTCTCCCCCTCCCTTCCGATCAGCCAGCATCCTCTTCTCCCTCCCCCCTTCGATAAGCCAGCATCCTCTTCTCCCTCCCTCCCTTCGATCAGCCAGCATCCTCTTCTCCTTCCCTCCTTCCGATCAGCCAGCATCCTCTTTCCCTCCTCCCTTCGATCAGCCAGCATCCTCTTCTCCTCCCTCCCTTCTGATCAGCCAGCATCCTCTTCTCCCTCCCCCCTTCGATCAGCCAGCATCCTCTCTCTCCTTCCCTCCCTTCTGATCAGCCAGCATCCTCTTCTCCCTCCCTCTTTCTGATCAGCCAGCATCCTCTTTCCCTCCCTCCCCTTTTTATCAGCCAGCATCCTCTTCTCCCCTTCCGATCAGCCAGCATCCCCTTCTCCCTTTCCCCCCCTTCTGATCAGCCAGCATCCTCTTCTCCCTTTCCCCCCCCCTTTGATCAGCCAGCATCCTCTTCTCCCTCCCTCCCTTCGATCAGCCAGCATCCTCTTCTCCCTTCCGATCAGCCAGCATCCCTTCTCCTTCCCTCCCTTCCGATCAGCCAGCATCCTCTTCTCCCTCCCTCCCTTCGGTCAGCCAGCACCCTTTTCCTCCCTCCTTTCTGTCAGCCAGCATCCTCTTCTCCCTCCTCCTTCCGATCAGCCAGCATCCTCTTCTCCCTCCCTCCCTTCCGATCAGCCAGCATCCTCTTCTTCCCCCCTTTTTCCCATCAGCCAGCATCCCCTTCTCCTTCCCTCCCTTCTGATCAGCCAGCATCCTCTTCTCCCTCCCCCCTTCGTCAGCCAGCATCCTCTTTTCCCTCCCTCCCTTCTGATCAGCCAGCATCCGCTTCTCCCTCCATCCCTTACGATCAGCCAGCATCCGCTTCTCCTTCCCCTCCCTTCCGATCAGCCAGCATCCTCTTCTCCCTCCATCCCTTCCGATCAGCCAGCAGCCCTCTTCTCCTTCCATCACCAACATCCTTTTTCCCTCACTCCCTTTCTGTCAGCCAGCATCCTCTTCTCCCTCCATCCCTTCCTGATCACCAGCATACTCTTCTCCCTTCCCTCCCTTCCGATCAGCCACATCCTCTTCTCACCTCCATCCCCTTCCGATCAGCCCGCACCGCTTCCTTCCTTCCCTCCATTCCGATCAGCCCATCATCCTCTTCTCCCTCCCTCCCTTTCGGTCATCCAGCAAGCCTCTTTTTCCCTCCTCCTTTTCTATCAGCCATCATCCTCTTCTTCCTCCATCCCTTCCGATCAGCCAGCATCCTCTTCGCCTTCCTCCCTTCAGACATCAGCACCTCTTTCTTCTCCCTCCATCATCCCTTCCGAATCGCCAGCATCCTCTTCTCCTTCCCTCCCTTTCCCGATCAGCCAGCATCCTCTTCATTCTCCCTCCCTCCCTTTCGGTCAGCCACATCTCTTTTTCCCTCCCTCCTTTTCTGATCAGGCCGCATCCTCTTCTCCCTCCCTCCCTGACGATCAGCCAGCATCATCTTGTCCTCCTCCTTCTGAGCAGCCAGCATACTCTTCTCTCCTTCCATCCTTCCGATCAGCCAGCATCCTCTTCTCCCTCCCTACCCTTTCGGTCAGCCATCATCCTCTTTTCCCCTCCCCCCGATTCTGAGCAGCCAGCATCCTCTTCCTCCCTCCTCCCTTCCGATCACCAGCATCCCATCTCTCCTTCCCTCCCTTTCCGATCATCCAGCATCCTCTTCTCCCTCATCCCTTCCGATCAGCCGCATCCTCCTTCTCCTTCCCTCCCTTCCTGATTACCAGCCATCCTCTGCTCCCTCCATCCCTTCGATCAGCCAGCATCCTCTTCTCTGTCCTCCCTTCTGATCAGCCACATCCTCTTCTCCCTCCCTCCCTTACGATCAGCCAGCATACTCTTCTTCTCCTCCCCTCACTCCCTTCTGATCAGATCAGCCACAGCCTCTTTTTCCCCTCCCTCACTTCTGATCAGCCAAATCCTCTTCTTCATCCCTCCATCCCTTTTCCGATCAGCCAGCATCCTCTTCCCTTCCCTCCCTTCTGATCAGCCAGTCATCTCTTCTCCCTCCATCCCTTTCGATCAGCCAGCATCCTCTTCTTCCTTCCCTCCCTTCTGATCAGCCAGCATCCTCTTCTCCCTCCCTCCCTTTCGGTCAGCCGCATCCTCTTTTCCCTCCCTCCTTGCTGATCAAGCCAGCATCCGCTTCTCCCTCCATCCCTTCCGATCAGCCAGCATCCTCTTCCCTCCTCCCTCCTCTTTCGGTCAGCCAGCATCCTCTTCTCCCTCCCTCCCTTACGGTCAGCCAGCATCCTCTTCTCCTCCTCCCTTCGAGTCAGCCAGCATCCTCTTTCTCCCTCCCTCCCTTACGGATCAGCCAGCATCCTCTTCTCCCTCCCTCCCTTCTGATCAGCCAGCATCCTCTTCTCCCTCCCTCCCTTCCGATCAGCCAGCATCCTCTTCTCCCTCCCTCCCTTTCGGTCAGCCAGCATCCTCTTCTCCCTCCCTCCCTTTCGGTCAGCCAGCATCCTCTTTTCCCTCCCTCCCTTTCGGTCAGCCAGCATCCTCTTTTCCCTCCCTCCCTTACGATCAGCCAGCATCCTCTTCTCCCTCCCTCCCTTCTGATCAGCCAGCATCCTCTTCTCCCTCCCTCCCTTACGGATCAGCCAGCATCCTCTTCTCCCTCCCTCCCTTCTGATCAGCCAGCATCCTCTTCTCCCTCCCCTCCCTTCGGTCAGCCAGCATCCTCTTCTCCCTCCATTCCCTTATCGATCATCCAGCATCCTCTTCTCCCTCCCTCCCTTCCGATCAGTCCAGCCAGCCACTCTTCTCCATTCCCTCCCTTTCGGTCACAGAAGGCATCCTCTTTTCCCTCCCTCCCTTTCTGTCAGCCAGCATCCTCTTTTCCTCCCCCTTTCCGATCCAGCCCAGCATCCTCTTCTCCCTACCTTCCCTTACGAGTCAGCCAGCATCCTCTTCTCCTTCCCTCCCTTCCGAATCAGCCATCATCCGCTTCTTCCATTCCTCCCTTTACGATCAGCCAGCATCCTCTTTCTCCCTCCGAATCAGCCAGCATACTCTTCTCCTCCCCTCCCTTCTGATCAGCCAGCATCCTCTTCTCCCTCCTCCTTTCGGTCAGCCAGCATCCCTCTTTTTTTCCCTCCCTCCTTTCTGATCAGCCAGCCATCCTCTTTTCCCATCCCTCCTTTCCGATCAGCCCCAGCATCCTTCTTCTCCCTCCCTCCCTTACGATCAAGCCAGCATCCTCCTTCTCCTTCCCTCCCTTCCTGATCAGCCAGCATCATCTTTCCCTCCCTACTTACAGATCAGCCAGCATCCTCTTCTCCCCCCTCCCTTCTGATCAGCCAGATCCTCTTTCTCCCTCCCTCCATTTCGGTTCAGCCGCATCCTTTCTCCCTCCCTCCATTCTGATCAGCCAGCATCCTCTTCTCCTCCCTCCCTTCTGATCAGCCAGCTCCTCTTCTCCATACCTACAATTCGTTCAGCCAGCATCTCTTCCCTCCCTCCCTTCGGTCAGCCAGAATCCTTTCTCCTCCCTCCCTTACGATCACCCAAGGCATCTCTTCTCCTTCCCTCCCTTCCGATCAGCCAGAACCTCTTCTACTCCCTCCCTCGATCAGCAAGCATCCCTCTTCTTCTTCCCTCCCTCCGATCAGACAGCATCTCTTATCCCTCCCTCCTACGATCAGCCGCATCCTCTTCTCCATCCTCTCCTCTGATCAGCCAGCATCTTTCTCCCTCCCTCCCTTCGGTCAGCCAGCCTCCTCTTTTCCCTCCCTACCTTTCGGTCAGCCAGCATCCTCTTCTCCCTCCCTCCCTTACGATCAGCCAGCAGCTCTTCTCTTCCTCCCTCCGATCAGGCCAGCATCCTCTTCTCCCTCCATCCCTTACGATCAGCCAGCATCCTCCTTTTCTCCTCCTTTTGATCAGCCAGCATCCTCTTCTCCCCTCATCCCTCCGATCAGCCAGCATCCTCTTCTCCCTCACTCCATTTCCGATCAGCCAGCATCATCTTCTCTTCACTCCATTCTGATCAGCCAGAATCCTCTCTCCCTCCTCCCTTTCGATCAGCCAGCATCCTCTTCTTCTTCTCCTCCCTCCTTCGATCAGCCAGCATCCTCTTCTCCCTTCCGATCAGCCAGCATCCTCTTCTCCTCCATCCCTTCGATCAGCCAGCATCCTCTCCTCTCCCTCCATCACCTTCGATCAGCCAGCATCCTCTTCTCCTCCCTCCCTTCTGATCAGCCAGCATCCTCTTCTCCCTCCCTCCTTTCGATCAGCCAGCATCCTCTTCTCCCTCCCTCCTTCGATCAGCCAGCATCCTCTTCTCCCTCCCTCCTTTCGTCAGCCAGCATCCTCTTCTCCCTCCTCCTTTCGATCAGCCAGCATCCTCTTTCCCTCCTCCCTTCGATCAGCCAGCATCCTCTTTTCCCTCCCTCCTTTCGATCAGCCAGCATCTCTTTCCTCCTCCCTTCCGATCAGCCAGACCTCTTCTCCCTCCCGTCCCTTTCGGTCAGCCAGCATCCTCTTTTCCCTCCCTCCTTTCTGATCAGCCAGCATCCTCTTTTCCCTCCCTCCTTTCTGATCAGCCAGCATCCTCTTCTCCCTCCATCCCTTCCGATCAGCCAGCATCCTCTTTTCCCTCCCTCCTTTCCGATCAGCCAGCATCCTCTTCTCCCTCCCTCCTTTCTGATCAGCCAGCATCCTCTTTTCCCTCCCTCCTTTCCGATCAGCCAGCATCCTCTTCTCCCTCCCTCCCTTCTGATCAGCCAGCATCCTCTTTTCCCTCCATCCCTCCTTTCCGATTCCGATTTACGAATTTCCGACTTTTTTTGGGATCGGAATTCCCTTTTTTAAAATTTTGAGGTGTAGGCACAAAACCGAAAAGTACCACAATTTTGAGACCCCGTAATTCCGATTTACGACTTTTTTTAAGGTCGTCGGCTCCCATCCCTGCTCCCTCCCTTTCTCTCTCGTTCTTATTAGATCATCCTTCTCCTCTACTCATTGTGAAGTCCTCTCTGTTCATTATCATCCCCTTCCTCCTCGGCAATTCTATATTTACTCCCGCTCCCAAACAGTCAGTGCCCTCCCTCTTTGGTGCCCTTCTAGTCCATTTGCTCGCCCTCTTCGAGAGCCCGGTTTGTTTTTGCTTGTCTTCCACTCTCTCCCCAAGGCTCTCTCCCTCCCTCCCTCTTTCTCTCGTCCTCCACAAAGTCTCAGTCACACTTTCTCTCTCTTCTTCCAATGTCTCATCCATTATTCATCCACCCACCCATCCATTCGCGTGAAAGTTAATCCATTGGGAGAAAGGCATCCAAAGGGAAAAAGTGCCGTGCCGTTGTCACATTTGACCTTGTTCTCCATTCAGCTGGGCCTAGGCACCCTCTTCACTTAATTTTGTGCAAGTTGCCCATTCCACAGATGTGCTCCCAATCCTCCTCCATTTCGAACCCTTTCTTCCTCCACTTCCCAACAGCAGCAGCAACAGCAGCAGGTGTCATCTCCTCTGCCGATAGGGACAGTCTGTTGGAGACGGACGCCACGCCAATCGTTGGCACAAGAGCAGCAGGTGCACTTGCGAGGGCGAAGGGGGGAGGAGGGGGGCGGGGGACAGCAGCCGAACGACTGGGAGAATGGAAAAGAGTGCAATGCGACGACAACGACCAGCACCAAAAATTGCAGAAACAGTGCTGCGTCGCAAACCCATTCAGGCGGGAGTTTGAGAGGTAAAGAAAGTCCGACGAATGAAACGCAACTTTAATCTCATAAGCAAAGAATGCATTAATTGCCCACACTATGTGCCAAATTTGTGAAAGAAAGCAAGAAGACAACAAACGAAAACGTGAGGGGGGGGGGGGAGATTCCCCGGGGACAAATTGTGCGGAAGAGGGGGGGGGCTTTATATATTATGGCATTGATGTTTGGAGTCTATTGTCTCAAGGCGTTTATTTGCGTCACTTTCCCCAATTTCAGTCAATTGAACCGTTCGTCCCCTTTTCCCACGTCCGTCGCTCTGTCAGAAAGTGCTTTTTGTTTTTCGTTTGGCACTGAATTTGCGCAAACGGCCGCCTCCGATGCCAAAGTTTTGATGGACTCCGGTTATCGCTCCATTACATCCAATTCAACTTTGGACGAGGAGTTGGCTGTGGCGGAGAGGCAAAGGCGGGCGGAGAGGGAACGGAGACGCGCGGAGACAAAACGGAAGAGGTGGGAGGCATCTTTTAGCACATTTTGTGCGCTAAAACAAAAGCAAACATCGAATGCTTGCTTCAGTTCGTCTCTATTGTTTAGTAACTGCAAAGTGCCATCATCAGCTCCGACGATTAATGCCGACAATAATTTTGTGCCGAACTTTCTTCGACGAACATGCAGCACAGCAGCAAATGGGTTAAGCGGCTTGACAATGACAAATTGGGTAGGAGGCGGAGAATCATCGAGAAATGGTAATGCAATTGCACAACTGAACGGGTCGATCAAATTGCCCATAAGCACAGGCGGAGGGACAAAACATCCGAGAAGGACAAAAAGCGTTGGCGTCGGCAGAATTCCTACGGCACATTTATACGGGACCGGCTGGATGGTGGCGGCAGAGCTGTCCAGCAGCGACGATTCGCCCGAAGGGACGGAGAAGAGGCCGACATGCGATGGGGACAGAGGTGGGAGGGGGGGAGGCTAAAATGAGGGGGGGGGGCTAAATGGAGGGGGGGGGGATGAGGCTAAAGGGAGGGGGGGGGGGGGGGCTAAAGGGGAGGGTGGGGATGGGAGGCTAAAGGGAGGGGGGGGGCTAAAGGGAGGGGGGGGAAGTCTAAAGGGATGGGGGGGGGGTGGGCTAAAGGGAGGGGGGGGGGAAGGCTTAAAGTGAGGGGGGGGTTGGGAAGCTAAAGGGAGGGGGGGAAGGCTAAAGGGAGGGGGGGGGGGGGAAGGCTAAAGGGAGGGGGGGGGTGAAGGCTAAAGGGAGGGGGGGGTGAAGGCCTAAAGGAAGCGGGGGCGTCTAAAGGAGGGGGGGTGGATGCTAAAGGGAGCGGGGGGAGAGCTAAAGGTAGGGGGGGCTAAAGGGAGGGTGGGGGGTGGGAGGGGGAAGGCTAAAGGGGAGTCGGGGATGGCTAAAGTGAGCGGGGGGAGGCTAAAGGGAGGGTGGGGGAAGGCTAAGAGCGGGGGGAG
>JAEVLN010000044.1:250400-270381 GCA_018350325.1 Globodera rostochiensis
CATTCGTTCATTTCATTCATCGCTTTCAATTCCCCCCCCCCCCCTCCATTCTCTTCTTTATCTCATTTCACATCTCTGCGCATAAACCAGTGGGCACAGAAACAATTCCATCTCAACTCACCTCCCAAATTTCATCCAATCCCTTCGTTACTCCAATTCCTTAAATACTTTAACTTCATTTTCCTTTTTCCTCACTTTCATTCAAAAGTGACCAAAAGGGGGCGGGGGGGGGGGGTAAGGGTTCTCCCATTTAAAATTACCCCGTTGAATCGATCTTAGCCGTTCCCACCCCAGCCGTTGTCGTTCACTCGTCTGCTGCTGATTAGCGATTAGCACCTCAATCTCCCCCCCCCCCCCCATATCGGCGGAACTGACTCTGATGATTGATGTTCTGGGTTATGGGAAGGTGAGGGAGGGAGGTGGGAGGGGGGGGGGGGAGAAGCAATTCCATTTCTTCGCGCCCCATTGCGCATATTCTGCACGCATCACTTTCCATTTCCCAGTTCTCTGCTCCAAAATGCGCGAATAAATCAAATCCAATTCGTATTCATCATCAGATCAGCTCAGACAGATCACCACAATCCTCCCTCTCACCAAGCTCATTTCCCATTCATTGCTTCTATGAAGCGGCAGCTCAAAATGCTGAGTTCCTTCCGAAGCTCCAAACGACGACAGCCCAAAGAAGAAGCGGAGACTATGGAGCTGGACATGGAGGAGAATCACTGTAGAAGGACGTACCAGCAACACATGGTCTGATTGGCGGTCCTCTAACCGACTGATCAGACCGCTGAACACAACAACTGTCCCTGATCTGACTGTTGAGAAATGGGTTGGGTTCAATGATTGCTGTGGTTGGGGACGGGGAAAGGGGGGGGGGGGGGTAATTTGACTACTCCAGCTGCTCTAATAAGTGTGCATACGTTCATTTAGCAGCACTTCGTGCCTCAGCAGCACCGTCAGCTCAGTCTGGACAAGCAGTCCCCCCGCCCGTCTCACCAATGCCCCCCAGCGCCTCCCGTCCGTGCCGAAGATGTTGTGCATGGGCTCTGCTGCTCCTCCTCACCTTCTTCCTCAAAATGCCTTTGCGCGGCCTCCACCAGCGGACTCTCCCACTCGCAGTCAGCCATCGCAAGTTCAGGCAAATTCTGTGGTGCCCTTGCGGTGGCACTGGACAACGACGGGCCACACGACGGATTGGGGGAAGAAACGATTCCGGTGAAGGTGGCCTATGTGCTGGAGGAACTGGTGAGGCGGGGCGACATAACCCGCTTCTAAATTCGAATAGACAGCTAATTAGTTATAAACAGGAAGGGGCTGAACCAAACGAAAGTCTTTCCGCCGACGGCGCCCCTTTTTTCCCCGTTGGGCCGTCCTAATAGAGTTCGGTGTCCGGACTAATTTGTTTGATCATTAATGTCTTAATGTCCGCCGTTTGATGTCAGTTGAGCACCGAGAAGAGTTACGTGTGCGAACTGGAAGAAATTGTAAAGCATTACATGCAGCCCTTTGAAGTGTTGGATCTGAGCGGCAATTCGCAAATTCCTTCCGGACTGCGCGGCCAGGCGGACATTCTTTTCGGCAACATTCGCGAATTGGTCAATCATCGTTCAATTTTGTTAAAATCTAGACCAGATTGGGCCGCTCCATCTGATCGGAACTGATCTGGTCTGGTTGAGGGTGAACTCGAGTTAACTCGGTCTTTGCCCTTCAGCTGGACTTCCACCGGTGCTTGCTTCTCCCCGCCCTGCAGCACTCCTCCAACTCCGTCCACGGCGTCTCTTTCGTGCTTAATGCCCAGCGGCATCGTTTGCTCGCCCTTTACCGGACTTATTGCCGGAATAAACCGATCAGCGAAGTCCTCAGGGCGGAAAATTCAGCTGATCAGCTCAAATTCTTTATGGTTAGTGCGCAGGCGAGAATGGGTTAATGGCTTTTTGATCTCTGTTCGCTTCTCCCAAGGAATGCCAACGACGTGCCGGGCACCTCCTCCCGTTGTCCGCTTACTTATTAAAGCCCATTCAGCGAATAACGGTAATTACCAAAAAACACAACGGCTAAAAGCCAAAGTCCGAACGAAATAAAGGGCCTGGACCTAAACTGTGCCGAGCTTGGCCAAATTGGTACTTTTCGTGAAAATGCCAAAGCAAAAGCCCTCAAGTAACCTCCATCACCCGACAGAAGTACCAATTGCTCCTCAAAGAGTTGATCCGCCGTTGTTCCGATGCCGACCAGTCGCAGTCCGTCCAGTCGGCCCTTGCCGCAATGCTGGACATTTTGGCACAGATCGATGCCGACATGGAACATTTGCACATTTTGGGATACCCCGTAGGGGCTGAAAGCCTTCCTTCTTCGCCTTACGAACTTTATTTCCACTTTCAGGGCGACCTCCGGCTTTTGGGCGCTCTTCGCCTGCGGGTGCGTTATTTGAAAGCCGAAATTTGGATGAAATCAGCGGATTATTCCCCTTCTTGCACTGTTTCATTCAGACCGAGTGCGAAGTGTACATCGTCAAAAGGGCAAAAAGTACGCTTAGCGGTGGCTCTTCGGGCGGAGCGACCAATCGGAGGAGCGGCGCCAAGGGAAAGCATCAGAAAAGGCATTTGTAAGCATTGGCGGGAGGGGCTTTTGACGGTTGGCGGTGATTTTGGCATTTGCCGACAGATTCCTCTTTGACGGGGGTGTCCTTTTCTGCAAGAAACGTGTCCAGTCGGTGCACATTTCCGGCGAGTACTACGAGCACAAGCTGTGCATTCCGGTCAGTCACTTATTAATTAATTAATCATTTCTGTTATTGCATCCCTTTGGGTGTTGTTGGCCCTTAACCAAGTTGGAACAAGTAGGACAAGGAGGTCACCGCGGGCGTTTATGTTTCTGGCAAATTCAAACACACAAGCTCATTGGATGCTTTTAAATGCTTTTCGTCCGTCCGACAATGTTCAGATGCACTCCTTGGCCTTCTCGGACTTCTCCAGTCATTCGGACGAACTGTTCGACATTTGGGACGTGCGTGACAGCGTCAGCTACGCCGTAAAGACGGCGGAAGATAGGGGACGGACGAAATGGCTTCAAAGGCTGACCATTGTGCACCAACAAAAGATGGCCGAATCGGCACAAGAGGTGCCGGGAGGGCGCCATAATTTAGAGGAAAAAGTCAAATTTGGAGGAACAAAAAACATTCGAAGGAAAGGCAAAAGCGTTAATCACTTCCCATGACACTTTGCCCGCATATTTCTGATCAAATTAGGGAATTCCCATGGAGCCGCACCCGCCGTGGCACAACAAAATGAATTCGTCCTCCAAAACATCACGCCCCAAATCCTGGACGACGACCAGCTCGTCAGAAGACGGCGGCGGTATGGCCAATTCCGGCGTGATGTCCAGCCGGTCTTCGACTGCTTCTTCCTATTGTCAGTTGTCTTATTTGTTAGGCGCCAATAATTTCACTGATTGACTCATTAAAACCCTTCCAGCGACGACTTTTGAAGAGAAATGTGCCCAGGGGGAAATGGTCGAAATGAGCGTCAGCTGCGGCCACCCCTCGGAATTGGTTCCAAATTCGACTGATGTCCAAGTGCGACTCCACTCCCAACCGCCTAAAAATGCGGAAGAGAAGAGCAAAAGGACGACGGATGGCGGCGGATGAGGGCGGGGGACGGGGGGGGGGGATCAATCGATCGATCGATCGACGCTTTATTGACCATCGCCACTCGAGATTCTTATCTTATCAGCGATTGTGATTGGTCTTGCAAATTTGCGACGAAAGCACACCAAATCAATAAACACATGCAAAAATGACGATAAAAGGTTGCTTGGTTGAGAGATGCTGGTATTCATAATGCTAACTATCCGCAGCTTTATCGCTAGCTGCAGATAAAACCGTATTCATAATGCTAAGGATTAAAATCCGTATTCATAATGATCGTTTCTTTGCAAAAATATCCTTAGCCTTAGCTGCAGATAGACTCCGTATTCATAATGCTAAGGCTAGGGTAGCAGCTACCTAGCTGCCCCTATCTTCATCGAGATGAGGATAGTTAGGAAAAATAACATTTCCATAATTTGAAAAATATTTTAAATAATTTTAAAATAATAAGGTTCAATTAATTTAATCTTTCTTATTCTTTTCTAACAATAATAAATGTTGTTTGTGAAAAGAAATTAAGAAAAATAATTCTGCGCAATATTAGCACAAACTATGAAACCATCCTCCATTGTTGTTATATCTTCCCCAATATTTTGATCTTGTTCTGGTTGTTCATCAATCAAATTTTCTTCATCAAATCAGGGACGCCTTTCATAATAGCGATATTATGAAGAACGGCAGCTGAAACGATGAGCATGCCAATGTTTTGCAATTTAATTCGAATTGGTATTTGAAGAGAATGGAATCGTTTTTTTAAGCGTCCAAAATGTGTCACAAAGAATTTAAAAATACACAATAGTGTATAAACATAATGATATCCAAAGCACTCATAATTTGATAAATAGTATCAGTGCTCGAGAAGTCGAGAAGTCATTTCGGAAGTAAATACCATTTTTAAAAGACAATGGAGAGAAGAGTAGTGTGGCTGTAGCTAGGTATCTGCAGATAAAAAAATCCTCGGCTGCAGATAGTTAGCGCTAGCATTATGAATACGGATTTTATCTGCAGCTACCCTATCAGCTTATCCGTAGCTGCAGATAATTATCCTTAGCATTATGAATACCAGCAAGAGAGAGAGAGCAAACATATCGATCGATCATTTGGGGGGGGGACAGTTTCAGGCGATTGATTGGATCAGTGTCCTTACAATTAAGGGAAAGTGATTGCGTTGCCCAACCAATTGGGACGTTTTAGAGTTAAATTTATGCTTTTTTATCTCTTTACCTTTTTTCTAAAATTCCTTCATTCGATCCCTGCAAAAATAGAAATAAATTCCATTCATTTCCGCGCTCCATTTGTTCCCTCTCTCCGCCCCTTTCTACAAATGAAAGTGTGTCAATGGATGGGTGGGATGGCGGGGGATTCCCCCCCCCCCTCCCCCCTCCTTTCCTGTGATTATTGTGAATCGATTATTTCGTTAGTGAGAGTGGGGGGGGGAGAAAGTGGGGGGGGGAGAAAGTGGGGGGGGGGGAGTGGGGGGGGGGGAAGGGGGGGGGGGAAGTGGGGGGGGGGGGGAAGGGAGGGGGGAAAGTGGGGGGGGGGGGGGTGGGGGGGGGGGGAGAGTGGGGGCGGGGGGTATCGGGGAGTGGGCGGGGTCTTTCTGCCATTGTGCTGAGCTACCGGAAACATTCGTGTATCTGCCGCTATTTGCGCAGCACAAATCCTTAAGCTGTGTGGAGGGGATGGACTGACTCATCTGCAACAGAAGAGACCCCCAGGGGAGGGAAATCCCCCCCCCCTTTGTCTCCCCCCGCCATCCTTTCGAATTCCTTGTGGCTGGGGGAAAGCTTGGCCTTCCAAAAGCCCAAAGTAGGAATGAAAGAATGGGGCAAAGAGGCCAGAGCTTTCGCTTAAATTGGCCGTCTAACGGAGGAAGAAGCCGACCATCCCCCCCCCCATTCTTCTCATTACAATTGGCTCAGCCTGCTGGCCATGACAACATAACAACAATTCGTGAAAGCAACGAATGGGAGGAGAGAAGAGAGAAATAAAACGGGTAGAGAGAGAACGCTGGAGGGGGGAGGGGCGGGGGAGTCGTTGGAACTCTCCCACTCCCGCCTATCCCCTCCGGCAATCCATTACCAATCCCTCCTTTCTTTTCCTTTCCTTGCCCTCTCCGCCCCTTCCCTTCGGTTGTCCCCCAAGAACATATCGATCCGTTTGCCCTTAGCCATCGTTTAGCCGCCAAATCCGCCAATTTCATCGTTCCGTCTCGGCCCATCCGGTGCCTTCCCCGTCTTTCTTCGCTGCTTCTGCAATTCATTCTCGGCACATATTCGGCGCATAAGCCTACGACGACCGGCCAAATAAAACAAAATGGGTAAGGAAAGGCCCGATTTTGCAATTCAAAGCGAAATGCAAATATTGCAGGCAAAAAGTGCCAGATTTGCAAGAAGAAATGTTGCGGAGAGATCGTTCGGACGGACGGGGACAGTTACTTCCACATCGAATGTTTCATCTGCAAAGGTGCCCGCCTTCCAATGGACGGACAACAACTTAACGAACGCACTTCCCTCTTGCAGTTTGTGGCCGTTCTCTGTCCGACTTGGGCTTCTACCTAAACCCGGACGGGGCTTACGTCTGTCCGGACCACGTGCAACGGCCCAACTCGGCGGCTTCGGGCCAACAGCAGGCGACCCCCAAAAAAGAGGTCAAGAAAAAGTCGCGCAGAAGCGACGTTTCCCTTCCGCTGAGCATTGAAGCGGACGGCGAAGCGTCGCGCAGAACGTCGCACCGCGAATCCCTCCAGCCGTCGCTTGGGTCGCCGGTCAGCTCGACAAGTTCTGTTTGGAATTGGCCGTTATGACAGAATAATAAAATGGCCGTTGTTCGTTCAGCCTGTGCCGGGTGTGGTGACCATCTGCAGTCCGGACAGATTCTGCTCGCATTGGGCACCAGTTGGCACGTCTGGTGCTTCAAATGTGCCGAATGTGCTGCCGTCCTGCAGGGCGAGTACATGGCACACAACGGGCGCCCGCTGTGTCTGAGGGATTACAACCAAAAGTTCGGCGTCAAATGCTGCGAGTGCGACCGGTTCATTGCGGGGAAAGTGCTCGAGGTCTGCCGTTATTTGGACATATGCCATGGTCAATTCCGGAATGGTCAGGCTGGCGGCTATAAGTTCCATCCGACCTGTGCTCGCTGTTCTCGTTGTCAGCTGTCTTTTGACGACGGGGCCGAGATGTACATGCAGGGCAACGAGATTTGGCATCCGAACTGTGAGCACTACAGGACGACGGAGAATATTGCAGTGAGTTTGGGAGTGGGTGGTGGGGGGGTGGTGAAGAATTTTGCAATTTTGAGAACAAATTCGGACAGATTTCGAGACCGGCCGCGAAGGGCAGCAAATTCCAGTCCCAATTTGGCCAACACCTCACTTATATGTGAGTAATTGGGCCGAAAAGGCGAATTCGAGATGATTGGTCGTAGGTATATGTTGCCGGAAACGGAACAAACCTTTCTGAAACATCCGATCGCGCCGAATCCGCCCCAACCCGCCCAGTTCCACACTCCCCAGGGTCCGGTGATAAAGATACGGAAGTCGCGTTACTCCATGCTGAAGACCGGAATGCAACGGCTCAGTGAGGCCATTCGGAAGATAATGTCCAAACGGCCAAAGTGCCATCATTTGTCCCTCCCCAGCCGAAGACTTGGAACGGACTCGGCCCCGTTCCCGCTCTTCTTCAGCCGACAACGACGAGCCCATCGAATTGGCCCATTTCCCCGGTGCCAAAGTGCCAGATCCAAATGCCGTACCGCCCATCGATGTTTGTGGGAATGTTCAAACTGTTTTTTAATCGAATCCTTACAAATAGAGAGAGGACTTTCCCGCGCCGCCTTATCCGTACGCGGTTGAAGAGTTAAAGCGGCGACTGTCCTCTTCCTCTGTGGAAAATGACGACGACGAGGAGGAGGAGGAGGCGGCCAAATTGGCCAATAATAGGGCAAACAGAGCGGAGGAGGTGATGAACAGAGCTCAGGAAGTGTTGGATACCATCGAAAAGCATTCGTCCATCGCGCACGTGATCAAGCAGAAGCTGGTGGAGGACAGCGAACGCAAGCAGCGCCTGTAGGAGGGAGGGGGGAGGGTGGGTAACAGAACGCACCCGACAAATTGAAAATGTTCAGAGGGTTGGATCAACGACTTCACTGGGATCCCAGGTAAACACAACTGGGTCCGCCCATCGTTGACCAAACGGATAGGACTTGCATAGCATAGAAGGGGAACGAGGGAGAATTTGGATGACCAACAACAACATAAGCCGCATCGATCTGTTTAATCAGTGATCAAATTGATGAAGGAATGCCAGCCGAACCCCGTCCGCGAAAAAGATGCCCCATTTGAAGTTTCGTTACGACACTCCCATCAACGCTTCTCCTTCCCGTCATATGAACCGTCCAAAGCCGTGGGTGTTTTGGGAGTGCGGAGAGCCGGACAGAGCCGCAACCACAGTGATTCCGTGCTGGCATTTGCCCCAAAGTCGGATGGGCACAATGGCGGAGGAGCGGGCGGCGACCATGCCGGACGGGTACGGCTACTACCGTGCGGGGGCGGACACAACGATCAGCTCGCACTACTCGGACCGTAAACATCGGATAATTCGGAATCGGTCGGTCATTCGAACTCTCTCAGATTCGCTCGACCTTTCTGCGTCCATCGGCGGCATCCCTTCGGGCGACATTCGCTCCACCCTCCGCACTTCCCTCCCGGACATGTCCCGCCCGGTGAAGACGTATTCCCTCGAACTGTTGCAGACGTCAAACAAATTGTTGCCGGAGGATGTGAGTGGATTTGCGATGGTTAGGGAATCCGTCCGTCCATCTATTTCAAGGTGGATAGACAGCACTTGGAACGTCATCTGAACCGAGAGGAGTTCGAGAAGCACTTTGAGATGACGCCCATCGAGTTCTACAAGTTGCCCGAATGGAAGCGAATCAATCTGAAGCGGAAGCTGAAGCTGTTCTAATTCTAAACCCATTCTGTTTCCGTTCCTCCAATTCCCTCGCCGCTTTCCTCGTGAACCTTCTCCCAAAGCACCCAAAAGCCAAAGGATATTTTGGTCCGCACTTACCCCCCCCCCCCCACTTCAAAGCTCTAATCCCCCCCCCCACTTCAAAGCTCTAATCCCCCCCCCCCCACTTCAAAGCTCTAATCCCCCCCCCCCACTTCAAAGCTCTAATCCCCCCCCCCACTTCAAAGCTCTAATCCATTGAAATGAATGAACTCCAACCCCCGTCCGTCCAACCGTCCCCGCTTAGCGATTATTGGTTAAGGTTTCCAAATCGCCGCTAATTTATTCCGATAACTCTTCTTTTGTTGAATGTTTGCGTGCTCGTGTGATCCGTCTCCTCACCATAGCCAAGTAAAAGTATTATTTCGTTGTTTCTTTTGCTGTTACCCCCCCCCCCCACCAGCGCCGTCCCACACATTCCCTTTGCTTTCACTGCTAAACCCCCCCCCCCCCCACTCACTACCATTATTAGCCGATTCAGTCTTTGTTGTTAAGCAAATCCTCCGTCCGCTCCTTTAATTTAGTTGAAATTCAAAGTGCAACTCCTCCCAAAGCAAATTTGCTATTTGTTTGATTAGATTAAATTGCCATGTTAATGGTATAATTATGTATAACATTTAGCACAATACGCTAGTACTATAGTTAATTGAACGGCTGAATGGTCAGTTACAATTTTCGATTATTATGGTTTTTAGTCATGTGAAAAGATGCGTATGAACTTGAGAGACGAATGCAGCACCAAAGGACTAGACCACAAAGAAGGTACAATAATATCGGCAATTCAAAGGGACGATTCGCTAATTTCGAAGAATATTAAAGAATTGAATTGGCTGGGGGGAGACACGAAAGGCGACCGGTTCAGTATCGCTATTGGAGCGAGAAGAGCAGCATGACGGGCTAAAGTTGGGGGGGGGGGGGTAACCGGGGAGGGGGTAGCGAAAAAACGACTCACTTTGTGGTCCCCAATGCACCGTTCCCTCCCAAAAGACGCGTATTCAACTTTCGGGTCTCGCTGTATCAAATTCCTCAGTGCATTTTTATTGAACAGTACGCGATCGCACCAAGCTGAAGGGGGGGGGGATTGGAATTATAAAGGATTTTGTCCCTATTAAATAAATAAAAGGACATTTTACCCTTTCCTCTTTTTCCCTTATTTTCGATGACCCCCCCCCCAATTTTTGATTTATTGGCACATCGAATACCCCACCTGGGGGCCGAGTGTTCATAAATTTGGGCGGACAATTCGGCTCTTCGCTCCACGGATAACTGTCCAAAAAGGAAAATGTTTTTAAATTCCATAATTAAATATGCATTAATTATAATATACGTCGGTGCGAAGTCGATGTGACACTCTTTGAGCTGATACAATTTGGGCTCGCAGTCATCCTAAAAAATGAGCAGAAATGGATAAAATCAGCCACTCACTTCTCTGTAGGACATCCATTCTCCAATCAGCCAATCCGGGTCAAAATACTCAAATCTCTTTTTCCCAATACGAAGCACCCAACTAAAGGGTACAAGAAAACAGAAAGAATGGTAAAGCTGCTTTCCGTTTACTTTGTGTTCGCTCTGCTCAGGCCGTCCTTCGGACTCAACAGATCTCTCGTCATCGGCTTAAAGTATTCGATCACCGAACTTTTCCTTCGCATCATTCTCGACGCATCGGCTGTCACGCCCTCTGAGCGAATTTCCTCGGCTTCGGAGGAGCTCGTCGAACGCGACAACGTCGTTCGGGCCAACCCGCTGTCCTCGGAATCGTCGGTTCGGACGTTGGGGGAGGCGTTGCCTCCGCAAGAGGACGAGTCCGAAACGGAGTGATCGCGACCCTTCGACTCATTATCGTCTAATTGTAGAACGACTTCCCTCTCGCTTGTCTGCTTCGTTAATTTCTCAAAATGTTCCAACTGTTTACCGCCCATTTAAACGTCAAATCCATAAAAGAATCACTTTAACGAGAGAGGCCAAATTCAGTCGGAAATTGAAGTCGCCAAAGAGGAAACAGTTACTGTCCCCCTCCAAAGTGCCCCCATTGAACTCCTCGAATTTGTCCAGCGTATATTGCAACACCTTTCGTCGATTGCCGCTGTATTCGGTGGGATTCTAAATTGAACATTATACGCACTTTTACCGTATATAATCAACAAGACCCAGAGGTGCCGCGATTCGAGTTTTATTTTGATTATTATTGTATTTAAAATCCCGACTTTCAATTTGAACACATTTGTCTTCCGCGACAGCACTGGAAGAACCGCAGAGCATTTGGAGTAAATTCTGAGCTTGATCCCGTACCCCATCGACAAATTTAAAAGAACAATTGGACTTCAGAGACTGGGGATAGCCTTTACTTTTGTACAAACAATCCGAACTCTATAGTTAGAAATGTTGATTCTCACAAATCAGGTGTATTTAGAAAATGAAAAAAGTTGGAGCCCCACCTTCATTGTCTACAGTCCTGGTTATTAAGTAAAAACCTCGAAGAAATTAAGATTTGAATCATCGTGGAATAGATGAATGTTGATGAAATCCAAAATTCTGAAACATTAAATATAAATGTTGGTGCGTTAGACTTCCCTCCCCCCCCCCAGACCAAAACAAATAAATAAATCAAAAAAAAACTCCAAAAAATGTTTGTTTCCACTCGCCTCGTGCCAATTTTCCAACGCGTGTGAAGAAAGCCTTTGCGGGCCCATCGGAAGGAAGGCCAAAAATGCTGTCGGAATTTCTCCTTTCGAATGAATTCGTTTTCGTTCAGCCCCCCTCCGGCGATTATCGAATGTTCCAATTCGACTGAAGAGAATTTGCCATGTCGAAAGTTATACGGGGCAATATGTTCAACAGCCAACCGATGGACAAAAAATAAAGAAGAAAGGGCCTAAAAATGAAATTTCAAAAATGGGGAGGAAAACCAACTGTGAACTCCTCGACCAACTCGAAGTCAATGTCCAAAAAACAGCGAGAAAACGTAAAATCTAGCTCTATCAACCTTTTTTGCAACTCATCAACAAGTCCGGACATTTCCCGACTGTGCTGTCTATAGTTTTTACCACCACTTTCTAAATATTGAAACAAAATGTTAATCAAAATGAATTAAACACCTTGGAGATGCAAGGCGATAAAAATTGGGTTGGATCGACTGACAATAGCCGCAATTTGATCTAACCAATAATTTTGCACTTCCAAAGTGTTCTAAAAAGCGTAAATAATATTAACGATTTGAACCAAATTTTACTTCTCCGAACAGCGACCCGACATTTGAAGTGATTAAAAGGACCCGTTGCAATTGTAATTCACAGCATTCCATTCCATCTTTAAAATGCAGCGGCTTTGAAGTCATTTTTCTTTTAAATTAGAAAAAATGTTGGAAGGTGAGGAGCACGTCACGTACGAAGTTTAAGCATTTTAATAGCAAAAAAGAATAAACAAATAATCTCAATTAAATGGACGGACTCTTATCGCCACTCCGAAGCATATATAATGTCAATTAATTAAGTTTCAATTTTTTTTTCTTAAAAAGCCGAAAAAGATGGGTTATAGTCGGGCGCTGCCCCCCCCCCCCCCCCCCCCCTCCCCATTTATCCAAAAAAAAAATTCTTTTCATATAATCAAATTATTGGAAAACGGACGCCACAGCAACGAAAAATATAGGTAAACCGAAAAGCCCCGCGGGTCAACTCCGTGGCCGGCTTGGTTTGTAATAGAGTTCGGGATTCCCGCGGGAACAGTACGAGTTCCCGGTCCCATTCCCGTCTTTTTTTGTCAAGCAAAATTTTTTATGGAAACAAAAAACCACGGGAATCTCGTGCGGGATTCACTTCCGTTAAATTTGAAATTCCCGTTATCGGTAGCCAGTGGTGTCGTTTCAGCGTTACATATGTACTACCAATTGTTCTTTTTAATCATTCATTCATCATTCATTCATTCATTCAATACTGTCGATGAATTGTAGCGATGGAGTGAGGAGAATGTTTGGGTGCTTTGGGTCGCCATTGGAGCAGAACGGACACGAGGAGGGCGAAAACCCCGGTGATGGAAATAAGGAAGGCGATCAACAGCATGAAGACAAAGAAGGCGGTTGACCAACTTGAGTTGATTTCGTTGGTTCTGTCCGCAGAGGGCAATTTTAAAATGGGCTTAAAGCGAATCGCCCACCTCGATCTTTGCACTTCCTCGTAGAGTTTTCGGTCTAACAAAATGTCAATGTACGTCGCGGCTGTGTTCATGTCCGTTGTTTTGGCCTGCCTTTTTTCCCCGAACTGCTCGAAAGGGGGGCTGAGCAGCTGCGGCTTCTGGTGAATGAATAATCGACTGGGGCCGGTAGAGACGTAATGGGAAGGACTGAGAAGCCGTTGGGCCGACTTTGTGCTGCGGCGAGGGATTTTGGAACTTTTTCGACTGTAAGGCCATTTGTGGTTGATTCGGACAATCGAAGGAAGTATTTGTGAAGGAGGGGAGGCGGGGGCGGGAGAAGGTTGGGGGGGACGTCGTCGAAGGGTCGGGAGGACTGGAGTGGTGGAGGGAACATTGAAGTTGCCTTTAAATATTTTGGTCCAAAAACGATTTACTGAACTGCTCGACCTACTCGTCTCTCTGAATTCGACCTCCGACTTCAATTGACATAATTGCCCGTTCCTTTGATCACTTCTGATAAAATATACTCTCAACTCTGGGCTGTCCATTGAGTCTGGGAGTGCGTAACGGACGGCATTTTTAGCACGCACAAACAGTCGGTCGGAAGAAACTTCAACCTGAAGAGAGCTTCTTCTCGCCCAAGGGGCCATTTCCCCCCCCCCCTTTTTTTGACTCACTTCCACGTCCATCCGCCGCCCCTCCCCCCGCTCTGTCGTCTCCCAACACTCCGGAATGCTCCGAATTCGAATTTGCTTCCCGCCGATGTTTACCAAACGGACGGACGGTGTGCGTTGTTCCGGAGAGTTCGTGAACAGCCACAAAACCATTTGCCAGCACTTCTTCGTCTCCTTCTCTAGACGCCCTTTTCTCTCCTCGTCCTCCTCCAATTCCAATTCCATTTCCATTTCATCAGCTTCAAAACTTTCGATGATAGCCAATACTCTTTATTAAGGAAATGAGTCGAAACCCTGAACAACGTCCCTGACCTGCTCGTGTTTGACGAGCGAAGCCACCATTGAGGAAGGGCCCAGACGGAGAAGTGGAGGAAGCGAAAAGAAAAGGTCGGTTCGGCGGAAGGAGGGGCAGGAGCAAAAACGGTCTGAAGGTGAGCTTCAGCTTTTAATGAGGAGGTTAATGGCCGATTCGGGATTAATTGCCCACCTCGTTATGCTGAGGAATGTCGGGGCGGACATTACGCAGGAGAAAGAAGAGAAGAGAGGTCGAAAGGAATGGCCGGGACGAGAGGCGAGAAGAGGGCAAGAACATTCTTACGACGGTCGGTGATTAACGGAATAACACGCGACACGGAGAGAGCAGACAAATGCCCCCGGGGAAGCGATCATTTGATCGCCGATCGGAATAAAAGTAAAGGGGGGAGTTGGAGTGACCATCACTTTGCTAAAAAGCAAAAAACTGAAAACATTTTGGTGGGGGGGGGGGGACAAAGCGAAGCGCTGTTTTGAATGAGAGGGCAAGTAATTCGGCTGCAATTCGATTCATTGGAGGCGAATGGCCAACCAATCTTCAAGCAATTGATGCAAAACAAGCACGGGAAGCGAAAATAAATTGAAGAAAGTGCCCTCCCCCGCCGGAAAATGACAAAATAAGTGTAATGGAGGGGGGGGGGGGTTAGGGGAGAGGGGAGAGGGGGGGGGGGCTGTCCCCTCCGGAGAGGAGGGGGGGGGGGTTAGGGGGGGAGGGGGGGGGGGGGGCCGTCCCCTCCGGGGAGGAGGGGGGGGGGTTAGGGGGGAGGGGGGGGGCCGTCCCCTCCGGGGAGGAGGGGGGGGGGGTTAGGGGGAGAGGGGAGAGGGGGGGGGGCTGTCCCCTCCGGAGAGGAGGGGGGGGGGGGGTTAGGGGGGAGGGGGGGGGGGCCTGTCCCCTCCGGGGAGGAGGGGGGGGGGGGGGTTAGGGGGGAGGGGGGGGGGGGCTGTCCCCTCCGGGGAGGAGGGGGGGGGGGGGTTATAGGGGGGGAGGGGGGGGGGGGCTGTCCCCTCCCCCCCCCCTTTCCTTACGTTGCTTTTTTTGTTTCCCCAAGTGTTTGGGAAGTGCTCGAGGGATTAAAGTCAAAGTCCCGGCCGGCAACTGCTTTTATACGCTTCGACGACGTCCGATGATTTGTTTACACCGGCGAATAAATTCTCTTAAGAAAAGGCATTCATTCCAAAACGAAACCGCCGGCACTTTCAAAACCTCCAAACAAAAAGTGAAATTCAAATGCACCGCAAATTTGTGGAATTGCAAAACGGAAGAAATTACCGGTGGAAAGGAAATTGACCCCCCCCCCCATAAATTGAGTTTTCATTTAAAAATTGAAACATTTTTATGGAAATGAATTGCACGAAAAACAAAATAAACACCAGCAAAAAAAAAAAAGGCATTTTCTTCCAATGAATTGGATTAATTAATTAATTAATCGGACATCCGTCGGCCACCATTTTGTGCCACTTTACTTTTTCACGCACAATGTTCACGGGCATTCCGTTCATCGAAAAGTGCTTGACACATCCGTTGAGGGAAGAGACACCCAACGAAACGCTGACGGGCGCTGTACGGGAAGAAAGCGTTGTTGTTTAAAGCAAAATGTAATTAATTTAATAACAACCACCTGTTGTGCCACCCAAATGGACGGGCAGAGAGCGCAAATTGTCCAGGGCCGGTAGAGGGAAAGAGACGGGCAATTCGGCACTTTGACCGTCAAGCGAAAGTGCCAAAAGAGTGGGGGAGAGGCGCAGCCGAACTTGCCCCCAATGGCCTGCACAAAGTGTCAGCGGAGGGACTGAGAAGGCCGAGGAGGGGGAGGAGGACAGCAGCGACCCATTCGGCGGGGAGCCGTCGAAAAGGGCGTCGAGATGGACACGCCATTTGGACAGATGGATGGACAGCGACAGCTGAACAAACAACGATAGCGACGGTTATGGAATCGTCATGTCATTGAAACAACCCTCGGCGAGTTGCCCAATTTGGACGGGGAATTTGATTAGTCCAATTTGGCCAGGTCCGATCATTTGGAACTGCAATAATCCGAACACTCACCGCCCCACTGGCCGAGTTCACTCCCAGCAAAAGTCGGTTCGTTTGGTAAGAGTCTTTAGAGGCAAACAAAAGTGCCATCAGAAGTCGATTTTTTCCGACATTTTCGCCTCCTCCGTCCGCCGAACGTTCGGCCAAAATTCGGAAGAATGCACTAATTTCAACGATTTGGTCGGCAACGGCAGCGACAGACTTTGCCCCCCTTTTGTTTGCATGCGAATTGAGAGACTCTAAAATTTGTTGAAATGAAACTTTTAATGGCATTTGCCTATAAGACTTGTCCCAGTCCCAAAATAATGGCATTTGAATCCTATGAGACTTGTCCCAGTCCCAAAATAATGGCATTTGAATCCTATGAGACTTGTCCCAGTCCCAAAATAATTTATTTGGCATTGAGGCTGAAATTCTTGCCATAAGTGCCGTGTCCGCCCTCGTGGACGTAAGCGACATTGGGCGTATCGGCACACGGGATCAAATCTCGGCTGTGCTTCATCAAATTCTGTTCTTTGCCGTCGACGTGGAAGCGGCGGATGCATCCCTAAACAATTTGTGCGAGTCGCACCAACGAAAACGCAAATAAAAAGCACCGAAAATGCGTGTGCCAACTCTTCGCCCGTCAGCTGATCGTTGAATATTCGTCGATGTTTACTGATCACTCCCCCCACATACATTCGACGACGCATTACTTTGGGGTTTGGACTGTCCGCCAGCTTTTCGGCTGTCATATCGTCAACCTGCGGGAAATAAATGCGAGAACGCTGCAGGGGAAAGACGCCATTTCATCGCCGATTACCCCGAGACTCAGTTGACCGGCCCTCTTCTCCAACTCCACCCGATGCCATTGGCCGTCGTCCAGTCGTTTTGCGCGGTATTCCACCGTTTTCGGCTGTTCGTGCCCCTTCAGGTCGAACTGCAGAAATCCGTGTCGATCCATTCGAAGCACAAAATATCGACTGAAATTACGGTAGCTGGCCCACACCCACAGTAATCCGCCGTCTCCGCGAGTTTTGGAACGCATTTCGAATGTTACGGAGAAGCTGAGAGAAAAGAATGCATAATGAAGGAAAGGCCAACATCGCACTTGACATAATCTGGGTAGGGCTTCTGGTCGAAGTTGATCCGGGAATGACTGTACTCGCCCAACCCGAAGTGAATTCCATTTCCGTTCTCAATGAAGCCGCCAAGTTGGGCCGGTTCACTTCCAAAACACTGTGGTGGCTGTTGTGCCATTTCTGAGGGCTTTAGACGAAATTCCTGAGGTTGGGTAGAACGATGATCTAAAAGCAAAAGCAATGGAAGGGGGGAGGTGAACATTGAAGAGTTTTTGGGAGTTTTTAGAAACGATTACCATTTTGAGCCTCCGATTGGAGCTGATGGCCGGCAAAAGTTGTGCGAGGAGTGGCCTGTTCCAGCAGTTGGCGCGACTTTTTGTGATGGAAATTGCGCCCCTCCCCTCCGGCGGTTTCCTTTTGTTCGTTCATTTCGACAGCGGACGAAGATGAAGAAGAATCAATGGAAGAAAAGGAAGAAGAAGAGAAAGAAGAAGAAGGGGCGTCCGGAAGGGAGGCAGAAGAGAAAGGAGCTGTGCCCGGATTGGAGAGGTCGCCGTCCTCGGGAGGGCACGAACCGAGAATGGCACCTCGGTGAGCTTCCAACAGAATGGGCAGCCGTCTGATGACAACAAAACATTCGGACGATAAACAAATAAATCGTTTTTTGACTAAAAGTCCAGCCCGGGACTTTCCTCATCATAAAGGAAGGCGCCAGCGTCCCAAAATAATCATAAAATTACTCGTAATTGTGTTGAAAGTCGGACAAACATCCGTCCAGCGGGTCCACAGTGGCCAATTCGTTGTCCAATGCCCGGTTGGCCAATTCTTTGAGTCGGGAGGGCAATCCCCCCAACATCATCACCCAGTCAGTGCCCCCAATTGGCCGATCGTCGTCCAAAACCGTTGCGAGCACTTCGCGGTCGTCAATCCGAACTTGGATTCTTTATGCATGGCGGCAAGATTATCAGTGATCACAGATGAAGCTACTCACTCCTTGCCGAGACGGGACAGAAACACGGAATGGAGAAGTCCGTCGTTGTAAGGCTGCGAGGAGACAATTAGGGGACGCTTCGACGAATGCTGCTGGTCGGGGGCGAGATGAATGGACAGACGCCCCTCCAGTAGGTAAATGGCCAGGAATGACTGAATGAATGTATCCAAAAATATGCCATTGCCCCCCCCCTCCTCCAGCTGCCCCCACTCCCCCCTCCCGCTGCTGCCCCCCCCCCTCCTCCAGCTGCCCCACTCCCCCCTCCCGCTGCTGCCCCCCCCCTCCTCCAGCTGCCCCACTCCCCCCCCCCCACCCCTCCTCCAGCTGCCCCCACTCCCCCCCCCCCTGCTGCTCCCCCTCCTCCAGCTGCCCCCACTCCCCCCTCCCGCTGCTGCCCCCCCCCCTCCTCCAGCTGCCCCATTCCCCCCTCCCGCTGCTGCCCCCCTCCTCCAGCTGCCCCACTCCCCCCCCCCCTCCTCCACCTGCTGCCCCCACTCCCCCCCCCCCTGCTGCCCCCCCCTCCTCCAGCTGCCCCCACTCCCCCCCCCCCCTCCTCCAGCTGCCCCCCTCCTCCACCTGCTGCCCCCCCCCTCCTCCACCTGCTGCCCCCACTCCCCCCCCCCTCCTCCAGCTGCCCCCCCCCTCCTCCAGCTGCCCCCCCCTCCTCCAGCTGCTGCCCCCACTCCCCCCCCCTCCTCCACCTGCTGCCCCCACTCCCCCCCCCTCCTCCAGCTGCCCAGCTGCTGCCCCCCTCCTCCACCTACTGCCCCCCCCCCCCTCCTCCACCTGCTGCCCCCACTCCCCCCCCCCTCCTCCAGCTGCCCCCCTCCTCCAGCTGCCCCCCTCCTCCACCTGCTGCCCTTTTACGCCCTCCGCCATCACCGCCCCCCGCCGTCTTTTGTGCGTCCGGCGATTGCGCGAGCCCGCCCTCTTCCGCATCATCCGTCGCCGTCTCCTCCGCGCTTTTTGGGCTTCTTCCGTTCGTTGCAATTCCGCCGATTGGTAAATCAAAAGAGCATTTTCTCGCCGAGTGCGAAGGTTAAAGGAAAAAGTGGAGAAAGTGTCCAGCAAAATGCCACGCGACTTCAAAAACCCGCCGTTAAGTCCCTTAAAAAAGGAATTTATTGACAAAATGCGCAGGGCCCGGAACTTTGAATCCGATCACTCTCTCCATAGTGCTCAAGCGTTCCTCCCTATAAATGCAGTCGGTGTCCTTTCGCTGTGCCCTTTCCGGGTTTTCCAAGTCCAACTCGGAGACTGGGTTGGGTCGGACCGACTGAATGCAGCCAAAAAAGCCGTCAAAATGAATGTCGTGGTCTTGGGTAAAGCGTTCGCGAGGAAAGTCGGGCGGAACGCCACCGACGAAATGATCAGGCTCAGAGATGTTCAAAAGGGCTTCGCTGTCAGACAGAGTGATCGACAAATGATCGCCCTCGGGGTCAATCTGAACGAAATCACCGAGTTCAGCTCCACGGGTGGTCTGTTGACCTGCAGGTGAACCTCCCCGTCCTTGCGAATCACTCGCACTCTGTGCATTCGTCCGTCCGTGTAATTGGCCCCGTTTGATTGGATCGCGATCTTTGCCTCGGGTCCAAAGTCCGCCTTCAGCGCCACGGCACCTTCGTTTAGCTCCAGGGCGATAAACTCTCCGCTGGAGGGGCTTGCACGCATGTACAAAAGGCCATTGGGAGAGTACGCACTGAACTGTACACTCAGCATCGTGTTGGTTCGCTCGGCCATCGGCATTTGCACCTGAGCAAATCCGTTGCTGAACGTGCGGGAGTGAGAATGATTATCGATTAAAAAGATCGAAACCTCACCGGAACATATGTCCGGTGGCAGCTCTGAACGGGGGCCCGGCCGCGCCATCGCAAGTGCCCTCACTGGAGGCAAACACCCAAAGAGGCACCGAAATGCCGTCCACCTCCAACTCCCCGACAGTGCCCAAAAAGCGATTGGTGGCCAAATCCAATTGCTGAGTCAGTCGCGCGTCCGAAGAGCCGAGAGAGATGCGAGTTTGGCCGGTGATAGTGTTAAAAATCTGAGAGAGGGGGTAAGAGGAAATGGGAGGGGGGGGGGAAAGGGAAAGGGGGGGGGTAAGAGGAATGGGAGAGGGAGGGGAGAA
>JAEVLN010000044.1:275439-361171 GCA_018350325.1 Globodera rostochiensis
TCCCCCCCCCCCCCCCATTTTTATGCCATCGACCCCCCCCCCATTTTTATGCCATCCTTCCCCCCCCCCATTTTTATGCCATCTTTCCCCCGTCCGACCTCTCTCCGCCCGCCGCCAATGTCCCACTTGACATGGATCTTCTTCTGCCGCAGCTCAATCGCCATAAACTCGCTGCTCTGAGTACGGGTGCCTTGCACTTGGGTGAAAAGGATAAGCGAGTCGGGCGAGTCCATGGCGGGTCGGTACTTCAGCGAAATTGTGTTGGAAGGGGAGGGACGCCTGCGGGCCGACAGAAATTGTTATGCTTTTTTTGTTATTTTAAGAAAAAAAAAAAAATTAAATCTTAGTCATCACCAACATTGGCGAGATGTACTCGCGCACACAGCCGCTGTCCTGGTCAGAGCGAACTCCGATTCTGATCTTAACGGCAGAAGGCATAATCGGCAAAAGTCACTTCCCTCCCCGCACCTTGGAAGCTTTCTCTCGTGCCTCGTTGATCTTCTCCTTCAGCACTTCCAGGTCCGCGCTGACCTGCTTGAACTCCGCCTCCTGCCCGTCCGTCCGCTCCTTCAGTTGTTCCATGGCGCTCTCCACCTCGGCCACTTCCTCGCTGCTCGCCGTTAGATTGCGGATATCCTCCTGGATGCCTGACGAGGTGAACAGCTGCTGGATGGAGTCCGTGCGCTCCTTCAGCTCCGATACCGCATCGTTGAACTCAGTCGCCGCCGACTCAATCTCACTGATGCTGGCGTCCGCTTCGTTTACGGTCGCGTAAATGTTGTTGATGCGGTCGTGGTGGTCCTCGAGCAGTTGTTGGGCGATGTCTGTTGAAACAAATTTAAAATGACTTTTAATAACCCAAAGTGTCGCGTCTAACCCCGAACCCAGCTGATGTTCTGTTGACCCATCCGGATGCGATCCTCCAACTCCGCCAGTGTTTTCTGCTGCTGCGCATTTCTTTCGCCTATGCCAATCGCCTCCAATGCGGAGTCCAACTTGGCACTCAGCTCCGCCGACTTTGCGGCCGATCCGTTAGTCAAATGGCCTAACGAACCTTCGCTTTGCGGGTCCACCAACTCAAAAGACTCTTCCGCATTTCGTTTGGCGGCCGCTGCCGCATCGGCCGCGTCTCGGAGAGCGCTCGCGATCGAATTGTACGCATTGGAAGCGGCGAGCGCGTCCATTGAGAAGAACTTGAGAAGGAATGCATTTTAAAGGCATTGTTCGATTGTAAAAGTGCCGAGTTTTCCGACTTTGGTCGCCTGAAAGCGGCCCTTCAGCTTGCTCGCTTGCTGCTCCAAGTCGGCCGCATGCCTTTCCGCCTCGGCCATATGCTTTCGCCTCAGTTCAACAACGGCTTCCATTTCACCATTTGCCGTGGCCAATTGTTCTTCCCGCTGAGCGCGGAGGGTTGGCAGCAAAGACTCGGCCAATTCCTGGCAATGTTAGCGATCATTCCCCAACAATCAAAGCAATTTCCCAATTTGTCCCCACTCCCCGCCACCTTGCCAATTTCGTGGATGCGTTGTGTGTTGTGTTCGATGGTCCCCACCATTTGTCTTCCCCGGGCCAATTCCTTCTCCGCCTCTTCGCCCACCGCCCTGCACTCTCCGACCTTCTTCTCCAATTGGCCCAGCTCCTTCACCGCAAATTGAGTGCCATTGCGTGCCTCTGTGCCGACAATTCTCGCCTCGTCCCACAAAGTGTTGCGGAAATCGCGCAGCAGAGTCTGCAATGTCCGCTGCTTCTCGGCCAATTGCTCATACGAAGTCCGGTTCAGTTTCCGTGCCACAATTTCCTATAAAATACAGACATATTGCAAAACAATGGTTGAAGCCAAAGCTTTTAAAAAGCATGCTTGCGAACAATTGTTTTAAGATTACCTTCAAAAGTTTGTTTGCCTCCTCTGCGTTGGTCTTCGCATAATTATACCGTTTCTCGATAATGGAGTCCCGTTCCCGGGTGGAATTCAGCTGAGCATGCGCTTGGCTGAGCAAGTAATTGAGTTGGCCGGGCGCAGACTCTCTGGATTGGAGCGTGAAGCGCGAGAGACGGTTCACAATGTCTGCAAACGCGACCAACAAAACAATACTTGTCGAATTACAAGCTTCCCCCCCCCCTCCCCGAACTCCTCGAACTCTGTCGAATTACCCCCCCCCCCCTCCCCGAACTCCTCGAACTCTGTCGAATTACCCCCCCCCCCTCCCCGAACTCCTCGAACTCTGTCGAATTACCCCCCCCCCCTCCCCGAACTCCTCGAACTCTGTCGAATTACCCCCCCCCCTCCCCGAACTCCTCGAACTCTGTCGAATTACCCCCCCCCCCTCCCCGAACTCCTCGAACTATGCGAACTCACGAACTCTGTCGCATTACCCCCCCCCCCGAACTCCTCTTGCGAACTCTGTCGAATTCCCCCCCCCCGGAACTCTGTCGAATTACCCCCCCCCCCGGACTCCTTCGAACTCACCAACGACTCTTTTGTTCTCCGATTGGACCCGCGCCCGTAAGTCGCCTAGCAGTTGCTCGGCGCTGTTCAGTCTGAGCAGCGAGTGGTTGTTCCTCTCCAGCACCAATTGGAACTCCTGTTCCAGCGAAAGTGCCTGTCTCAAAGGGCGACCTTGCCCTTCCAATCCCAACTCTTCTCTGATCAGTAGCTCGTCTCTGATCAGTCCGTCGGCTGCGGACAGATCGGAGCCGACTCCGAGACCATCCAGCAGAGAATGCAGAGACTGTGTGGAGGCGATCAAATTGGACAGGCGCTTTCGAGGAATTGGCCGAGCACCGACAACGGAGGCGCGGAGAGAAGTGAGTGACTGCTCCATCGCGTCCTCTTTCAGCATCAACTCTTGATGGCAGCCCCGATCGCATGCTAAAACGGCGATCAGACAGAGACGAGGGAGTTAAATCAATATTGCCTGAATTTTACTTACACGTGCACACTCCGTTCAGAAATGCGTGTCGTGGCCGGCACACCGAACAGTCCCTTCCCTCCACTCCGTCGAGGCACAGACACTGACCCGTCACATTGTGGCAAATCGCACTCGCACTCCCATGGGGATGGCACGCGCTAATGCAAAGCTCAATTAGAGGTGGCTAATTATGAAAAATTTACCAAAGGGCACAAAAGCCTCCCGGTATGGACGGGTTACCGAAATAGCCTGACTCGCAACTGAAAGAAGAAGCGGGAGATAAAGGACAAACTTTGTGCCGTTTACTTCTCGCAATAATCGCCAACATATCCGGGACGGCAGGAATCGCAAATGTAACCTCGGCCGGCGGACGGTTTGTGACGGCACGTGTGGCTGAAAGAGTTGTCCGGCAGGGGACACGCGCAACGACGGCACGCCTCGGGCGAGGCGCTCAGTGTCTCGCCGTAGAAGCCGTCCTTGCAATGCTCACAATGACTGCCCATTGTGTTGTGCTGACAATTCTGTGAATTTGCGGGAAGGGGAAGAGTCAGTGCGGCACTTTTGCAGAACATTCAGTACCAAACAAGGTATTCTACAGGTGTAAAGGGTAGAATTTGCCCCCTTAGGGGGTAAAATTTGAGGTCATACCTCCCCCCCCCCCCTCCCATATTATATTCATGCCACTTACATGGCAATGCCCCGTCTCCTGGTCGCAAATGTCCGAATGGCCATGGCATGCGCACGGTTGGGCAATGCCCATCAACACAATGTCGTCAGGATGGTCGAAACGGTCGACGTGAAGAAGTCGGAAGAAGCCGGCCGACGGGTTCTGGCAGGACAGCCCAGCCCATCCCTTCTGACAGTGCTCACAATGTTCAACTCCAAGCGCCACTGTTTCACCGGGCGCTAAAATAAAATACACTTTTTTCAATTGGCGTTCCCAGACAAAAAGACAATTTGTCCAGCTCGGGTCATAATTCGAATAGTTAAATTCCATTCATTGGCCACCTCCTCGCGCTTCGTCCGATATGTCCAAGGACACCTCCGAAATGGAAATGCTGTCCCCGCGGTGCATGTCATTGTAAGTGCCACGGACAAAAATGTGCTGGACTTGCTGAAGGGCGACCATCATTTGCTTACGACTGACCGGCAGCTGCGGACTGATCCGATTGCGCCATTGGCTCTCGTGGAGACGAATCTGAAAAAAAGTCGCATTATTTAAGAAATAAAAATGAATTAATGGGTGACGAGACGGGGGGGTGACGGGGGGGGGAGGTGACGGGGGGGGGAGGGAGGGGGGGAGACTGGGGGGGGGGTGACGGGGGGGGAGGGGGGGGAGACTGGGGGGGGGAGACGGGGGGTGACGGGAGGGGGGTAGGGAGGGGGGGAGACTGGGGGGGGGGTGACGGGGGGGGTGACGGGGGGGGGAGGTGACGGGGGGGAGGGAGGGGGGGAGACTGGGGGGGGGTGACGGGGGGGGGAGGGAGGGGGGGAGACTGGGGGGGGGTGACGGGGGGGGGAGGGAGGGGGGGAGACTGGGGGGGGGGGGTGACGGGGGGGGGAGGGGGGGGAGACTGGGGGGGGGAGACGGGGGGTGACGGGAGGGGGGTAGGGAGGGGGGAGACTGGGGGGGGGGTGACGGGGGGGGGTGAAGGGGGGGGGGAGAGCTCGCCTTATATCTGCCTTCGTCGGCCCCCATTTTGTCCGGCAGATGCTCCAATTCGATACGCGTGTTCCCCACCAGCAAAACTTGGGGGAAGATTCTGAAGAAGTGCGGGTCCGGCTGAACGTTTGGCCTTCCTCGGAAGTTGTAGTCATTGCGGATCCGAAAGCGGAGAAATCCGTTGTAAGAACCGGTTTTGTCCCCCTTAAAGCTTGATGGCAGGGGCCAGTAGAGGGGTGTGTGGTTAGTCGGGTAGGAGTTGTAGTTGGAGGGGTATTCCCTGTGAAAGGAGGACAATTGGGAGTTTGGCGGCGGATGTGTGCCCGCCCACTTGAGTATGTGAAGACTGTGCCGTTGGTCGAACATTTCGAAAGGCGCTTCAAACAGCACACTTCGATCCGGTGCGTAGATTTGATGCCAAACATTCAAACTCTGGTGGCAAATGGTCGATTTGTTGGAACAAAAACATTCGATGCAGCCTTGCGGGTTCCAGGCCTCCAAACTGAAGAAGAACTGATCATTGTGAGTGTGGTTCGGAATATTCTCATGCTTGAATGCATTGGTGCTGCACTGCTCGCACTTCAGTCCGACTACGTTCTTCTTGCACTTGCACTGTCCTTCGTTGCTGCACAGGCATGTACTGCCTCGACACTCGCTGGGCTCCGTGCCCGCGGGGTAACACTCGCAGGGGCGACAGTCGGGGAACGAATAATGGCCGGGCTCGCAAAGATCGCAACGGTGCCCCACATAACCCGCCCTGCATTTGCATTGGCCTCTAAATTCGACGGTTTTTGGGGTTTTTGACGGTTTAGCCCGTAGATGTTTTTTACACTGTTAGTTCCCTTTTGACCGGAATATAATTCGTTAAACTAACGTGCGCGAGTCGCAGATTTGCGAGTCGGCACCGACGCCGTCGCACTGGCACAATTCGCAGCCGCGGTACGGATGGTAACCCTTCAAAATAATGTTGAGAATTGTTAATTTGTATTTAATAGGCCCCTTAAGAAAAACCGAAGTCGCATTCCACGCGTTCTGCGTGCATCGTTCGCACATTTCGCCCTGAGTGTTCGGGGGACAGACGCAGTCGCCGCTGGTCGGGTCGCAAACTTGGCCGGGGGCAGGACACACGCGACACGCTAAAAAAGCGAACGAATTCGATGGATTCCTCCGCCCAAACGTTTGCATCCGGACGAGTCGAAACCGTAGTGGTTGGGCTCGCACTTGTCGCACTTCAACCCCGTCACGCCCGACTTGCAGCGACACTGCCCCGTCACTGCATCGCAGATTTCCCCCTCCAGCGACCCTTGCGGGTCACAACCGCAAGGCTAAAAGAATGGAAGGCAACGGATAGGGACGGGAACGGCAAAAGTGTTGGCCTATCAGTGAGATTATTGGCCCAGCCAACCTTGCATCCACTTCCGGATGTTAAATTAAAGAAGCCATCGGCACAATGCTCACACTTTAGCCCTCCCACATTCGGCTGGCACTGGCACTCTCCGGTCACGTTATGGCATTCCTTATCCGGAATGGCACCGAACTGATTGCAGTGGCAGAACTCACAGCCTTCCGGACCGAAGTTGAAGTATGAAGGCACACACAAATCACATCTGATCAAAGTGCGGGATGTTTTTGATTGGCCTTTGGTGATTAGTGGCGATGACCTCTTCCCATAGACGCCCTTTTTGCACGCGCACTGTCCGGACACTTCGTCACAGGCAATGCCCAGAGACCCGGTGGAACTGCAGCGACACTCCGGACATGCGTTGTCGACGTCACCATGGCCCAACAAACAGCGATTGCACCTTTTGAACATTGTTTCTCGTCATGGAAATGGATATTTTTCACCTCTCTCCCGTGTACCCCTCCCGGCAGTTGCATGTGCCCGTCTCGTTGGAGCATTGGGGAGAAAGCGCTCCGATGTGATGGCATCGGCAGAGACGACACGAATGGAGCAGTGCCGAACCCCAATGGTTGGGAAGACAATGCTCGCACTGGGCCCCCGCGGTGTGGCCGACGCATCGAAGGCATTCGCCCGAACGGCGGTCGCAGTTGCCGATAGCAGCCGGGTCGATGTTGTCGTTGCACTCGCAAGGACGGCACGCGTTGGACGGGTCATCTGCAAAAGGGTCGCCGAAGAACCCGTCGGCACAACTCAAATGGGACCAAGATGGGCTTGTAAGTTAATTAGCAAGGTCACTGATATGCAAACCTCTCGCATTTGTTGCCGTCGTAGCCCGTTTCGCAAGCAGTACACACATAATCGTCCTGCCCCGCGGCCGCAACTCCGTCCAAGACGAGTTGGCTGAGCGTACACTCGGCGGACCGGGAATGTGTTACGGTTGGGCAGGCGCAGGGACGGCACTGGCCCAAATGGGTGCCCAACGACGGATTGCCATAGAAGCCGCGCAGACAGTGTTCACATCGGGTCCCCGTCGTATTGTGCTGTAAATGTGGAGGACAACATCACTCAATCCAAACACTTTTGTGTCGAGGTCGGACTATTTCAGCAACCGCCCGCCCAACAGAAGCCCAAATCCCACCTGACAGATCAGACAATGTCCCGTGAACGGGTCGCAACTGTAATTAGTCCAAATAATTGAATGGAGCGGAGCCAATAATTCACCTTTCCGAATGACCTTGGCACTCGCACTTTTTGCACGTGCCGTCGTACAATTTGTTGTCCACCCGACGGTAACCTTTCACACACTGTTCACAGCTGTTCCCTCCAAAGTGCTCGGGGCATGTGCACACCTTTGGCAATAAATACGTCAATTAAGGGAGGGACCGTCCGATCGCCGATCGATCAATTCCCTAGTTGATCTTTAACTCATTCTGTTCTTGGTAATCAGAATCCATTCGATCTTTGACTCATTCTATTCTCGACGATTGGAATCGCTGAGATTGTATTTGTTCTCATCTCACCTCCACCAGATGCCTTTTACGGTCAGAAGGTGACAAAGCTATGGACGTTTTGTCGATTTGGGTCGAGGCGGCCGAGTCCCACGCGGTTTCCATGTGGAAGCCGTAGATACTCGACTGGAGCTGATCTTGAACGTATCGAGCCCGTACCAGCATCCTTCTCACATCAGCCAACGCCCGCATAAAAACGGCCTTAACGGACGGACGTTTGGCCTCCGTTGGACTTTTTGCCATTTCACTCACTTTGTCAACCGGCCGTCTCGTCCTGGCATCGAACCAATTTTCGCTGGGCTTTAGCGGAACGGCGACGCTGATGTTCTCGCGGGGGAAGAAGCTCAGCCGACTGTAATATTCCAATGTCAGTTGGTCACTCTGAAAGGTTAACATTTAGGCATCTTGTCCCAAGTCGAGAATTTAGTCGAGAAATTCGTTGGGTTCATTTTCCGGTCAAAGTCCCCCCCCCCGCTCACCTGAATGATCAAATCGGCGATTGGAGTGGAATGTCCGTGGGCAGATTCAAAGGGCACGTAATACACAAAATAATGGATGATTGAGCCAAAACTGTTCAGTCGATTTCCCAAAAAGGGTGCCGGGGTCTTCCAATAGTAAAGGTGATCGCCCTGTCGTTCTTCCAAATTGAAAATCAATAATTTCGACTTCTCGGCATTAGCGTCAGTCTGAACAATGTCAAGCTGTCCTTGCAGGTCGGTCAGGTTCCATCCAGCGGTTGTTGAAATCTGAGTTTGTTGTTTTGGAGAAGATGAAGCGTCGTCTAACAGTCAAAATTTGTTGCCCCTTTCTTCGGTTTGTTCTTTTTGAGTTTGCCCACCCCCGGCGAAATTCTCTCAATGCTTACCCCCCCCCCTGAGTTCTTCTCTTTTCTCAATGCTTAACCCCCCCCCCCCCCCGAGTTCCCTTCTCTCAATGCTTACCCCCCCCCCCCACGAGTTCCCTTCTCTCAATGCTTACCCCCCCCCCCGAGTTCCCTTCTCTCAATGCTTACCCCCCCCCCCCCACGAGTTCCCTTCTCTCAAACCCCCCCCCCCCGAGTTCCCTTCTCTCAATGCTTACCCCCCCCCCCCACGAGTTCCCTTCTCTCAATGCTTACCCCCCCCCCCCCCGAGTTCTCTCAATGCTTACCCCCCCCCCGAGTTCCCTTCTCTCAATGCTTACCCCCCCCCCTGAGTTCTTCTCTTTTCTCAATGCTTAACCCCCCCCCCCCCCCCCCCGAGTTCCCTTCTCTCAATGCTTACCCCCCCCCCCCCCCGAGTTCCCTTCTCTCAATGCTTACCCCCCCCCCACGAGTTCCCTTCTCTCAATGCTTACCCCCCCCCCCCGAGTTCTCTCAATGCTTACCCCCCCCCCCCCGAGTTCCCTTCTCTCAATGCTTACCCCCCCCCCCCCCCCGAGTTCTCTCAATGCTTACCCCCCCCCCCCGAGTTCCCTTCTCTCAATGCTTACCCCCCCCCCCCCGAGTGCTTACCCCCCCCCCCCCCGAGTGCTTACCCCCCCCCCCGAGTTCTCTTCTCTCAATGCTTACCCCCCCCCCCCCGAGTTCCCTTCTCTCAATGCTTACCCCCCCCCCCGAGTTCTCTTCTCTCAATGCTTACCCCCCCCCCCGAGTTCCCTTCTCTCAATGCTTACCCCCCCCCCCCCCCGAGTTCTCTTCTCTCAATGCTTAACCCCCCCCCGCCCCCCCCCCCGAGTTCTCTCAATGCTTACCCCCCCCCCCCGAGCCGAGTTCCCTTCTCTCAATGCTTACCCCCCCCCCCGAGCCGAGTTCCCTTCTCTCAATGCTTAATGTCCCTTTGTCGTCGTCCCCCAACCTTTACCAAAGGGACATTGCTGCACAACCCCTTAGAGAAGGCACAAACATAAACATATTAGCTCCATTTGCGCGGGCCAACCCGTTTGATCCCTTGTCCCGTATTGCCCCCCAGTGAGACCGCTTTTTGGCTCTCCCCGTAACTGATCGGGCGACTTTCTTCGCTCTCTCCGAGTTTCGCTTCGCTTTCCCCGTTTTTCTTTGCTTCCCTCGAAAATGTGCGACCACACGGCGACACAACAAAAACAGCAACCTGTTAATGTGTTCGGCGCCCTATTTAAGCTGTTTCTTTCCGAGGAGCCATTCACTCATTAGCGTTTCAATTATTCCAATGGATTCTGCCGATTACGACAAGCAAAGGCAACGCCACGAGGCGGAGTCTCTTCGCACTTTGGCCTTCTTCGGAGTGTGCCTTTCTACCGTTGCCACCCTCGTTTGCATCGTTACCGTCCCGCTGGCCTACCAGCACTTCCAGCAGTTGGGCACGCAGATGCAGAACGAGCTGGACTTTTGCAAAATGCGATCCGGCAACATTTGGCGAGAGGTCGGAAATCTTTCGTTCGCCGTCATTCGCTTCATCGAATGAATGTTTTTCAGGTGACTCGCACCCAAGTGTTTTCCCAGTTCACTGGCGGAGTTCGCCAACCGCGTGCCGTCAACTTCAGCAAGAACCGTCGCATTCGTCAATATGGAGGCGGTGGAGGAGCAGGAGGAGGGCCTAGCGGAGGCGGTGGAGCAGTTAGCGGAGGAGGCGGAGGCGGTGCAGGAGGGCCTAGCGGAGGCGGTGGAGCAAGCGGAGGGGGTGGAGCAGGAGGAGGGCCGAGCGGAAGCGGAGGGATGAGCGGAGGCGGTGGAGCAAGCGGAGGGGGCGGAGGAGGTGGTAGCTGTTGTGGTTGCGGAGTCTCTCAGCCCGGCTCGCCGGGTCCCCCGGGACCTCCGGGCCCGCCTGGAGGAGACGGACAGCCAGGAGGATCTGGACAGCCCGGATCGGACGGTTGGAAAAGAACAGCGTACAAAATAATTCGATAGCGGAGTCGCTTTAGCACAAGCACCGAGCCAACCCAGTTATGGCGGCGGATGCGAGCCCACTTGTGAGCCTGGCCATGACGGACAGCCCGGACCCCCCGGTCCAGCGGGAACTCCTGGAAACCCCGGACAGCCTGGAGCACCGGCTACTGGAGGCGGCCAGGGACCTCCTGGGCCTCCGGTTCGTTTCTATGAAGGAAGTAAATAAAAACTTTTGCAATTTAGGGACCTCCCGGACCGGATGGTCAACCCGGAGGATCCGGCCAACCAGGAGGACCCGGACAGCCCGGACAAGTCACAGAAGGCCCAGCCCAACAGGGACCGCCCGGCCCTCCAGGTGGGTGGAATGGCACTTAAAAAAAATTTTTCTTACCACCATTAGGACCCGACGGCCAACCCGGAGGTCCCGGGGAGCCCGGCCAACCTGGACAAGCAGGAAACCCGGGAGGACAGGGACCCGCGGGAGACGACGGGCAGCCCGGGTCGCCAGGACAGCCTGGACATGTGGGCGGAGATGGGGAATCCGGTGGCGACGGAGGACACGGCGCCTGCGATCACTGCCCTCCGCCACGAACGGCACCGGGATATTAGAGAAAGAGAGAGACGGAATGAGCGGGAGATGAACAGAAGCAGTTGCTCAAGCCAAGACAATCCATCGAAATCCTCACGATATTCTAAGAATTCACTCGTAAAAGAATAAACTGCTCGAACTCAACGTCACAATTCCTTTGGTCCTGTCCGTTTTTGGTCGGCCCGTCACTTTCCCATGCCCCCATTGGTATCGCATTGCCCAACTTCGACTACCCCACCTGAGCGGTGTCCCAAGTGAACTCGCGACATTCGGTGCTCTTTCCGAAGCAAAAGCATGGCTGGCACCCATCGGGGTCCTCTTTGTCCAAATGGATGGTGCCGGCCTTGCATTGGTCGCAATGCTGGCCTTCCACGTTGCGCTTGCACACACATTGATCCTCCTCGCATGTGTCGAAGTTGAGCGAGCCGGAGCGGTCGCAGGGGCACGGCTCGCATGTCGGGTGGTTGCGGAAGCCGAGTGCACAGCGCTCGCAGCGACGGCCTCCAAAGCCGGGCTTGCAGCGACAGTCACCGGCACGCTGAGAATGATGGGGTATTGCGTTTAGAATGTTAGCTGTCTTTACCCCTCACCAGCTTTTCGGTTGCCTCCGTCTCGTCCCTCACGCAGCCATTGCTTTCCGATCCCACCAAATCGCAGTCGCATGGACGACAGGCATCGATACGGTAGTGCGACACATTGGTAGGACGATAAAACTCTGGTTTGCACTTCTCGCAGTTGATCCCGACGGTGTTGTGCTGAATCAGCCAATAGGGGCATTATTGAAGATTCCGAGTCATCAACGGCTCTTCGAACATCGGCTGACCTGGCATTCCACACATCGACCGCCACCCTCGTAAATGCCTTCGGGCGTTACGCTCAGCCGTTGGGCCTCAATTTCCTGGTCGTACTCACAACGAAAAGCGTGGTTGAAGCACTGGCAAGCTGTTCAAATTCAACATTAGCAGCAGTCAGCGACTTCAGTGATAAGCTCACGTTGGCACACGTTCGGATGGTCGTGGGTGCCAATTCGCCACGGCAATTGGTTGTGCAACGGACAGCATTCACTGCACGACTCGCCGCAAGTCTTGTGACGACACTCGCAGCGAAATTGCTGCAGGGAATAAAAACATTCAGAAATATTGATGCCATTTTTTTTTTGAATGGGTAATAAACCTTCGATTAGTCTCACAAATTTCCAATTTGTAGCAAAAGTAAGTGACCCCGTGGACAACGTCCGGTGCGCATCTTTCAGCGTGCCCATAGCAAATGCATTGCCCTCCTATGCTAATGTCTGAGATGGTGTAGAAGTAGCGTCGTGTGACGGAGTGATCTAGCTTTTTGTCCCGCTGATTGATCACCTCAAAAGGGGGGGGGGCTATTTGGACTGAATGGGCTCGTCGGGCACAGACAGACCATTAAGTCGGCGTAGAGCGTCTTCAGACCGAGCAACCTCAGCCGAACAAATCTGGTTTTGGTGAACAGTTGCATTTCCTGGCTGGATTTCTCCGCGCCGGGGCGTCCGTTTACCAACGAAATGTGAATCTGGCATTTAAAATAGCGAAGAGTTTGCCAATGACTGTGCCAAACTGCACACCTCTCCGTACTCCAGGGGGTTCAGCTTGGAGAAATGGGAGGTGCAGATCACTTCGTCGTCACGACTGAACTTGGGAACGCCCGTTGAGGCGGGCACCCCGAACACGCGCATGCACTCGGAGTCGGAGCTGGCGAAGTACTGCCAGGGAACGAAGGAGAAGCCGTCTAATTGAGTTGCGTTAGACCGACACCCGCTAATTTGTAAGGACACACCCAATGACTTCTCCAACACCCAAGTGCCGGGACGAGGGGAGATGGCCGCCTTCATAATCACATAGGCAACTTGGTACTCCTAAACCCTAAACATGATGAGTTCTCAATTCTAACTAATCTCTTCAAGAATATTCCCTCAATGAATTGTTAAACTCTCGGCACCCCCCCCCCCCGGCGACCTGTCGCAAGTCCAGTGTGATGTTTAGCTTTTCGTAACTGAGTCCATTGGACAGAGTCGGACTTTGCCACCACCGTTTCGTCCCGTCGATGGCGTAGTCAATTGGATGGTTTTTATGGTGGTTGTTGGCGTCGCAAATGTCGCATTGGGGCTGTCGCATGAATACATGTTCCACAAGTTTGCAATAAAAATCGGGGCCGTGATGGCCACAAGTGGCGGTGGCACGGATCTCGGCATGAGTGGCCAAGTTGAAGATGGACGGAAACAGACCCTTCTCTGACAGAACAACCACTCAGTTACCCGAACAGCTTGGTTTTGTATTGAAGGGCAATTCCTGAGTAAACCCTCACCCACCTCGCCTAAAAATAACTCACCGCCTTTGCCGACAGAAAATTCACGGAAAGAATTTGCCACCGGTGAGGAGAAAGAATGAACGGAGTTTCCGTCCTTGTACGGCTTCAACTCGTTGCTCGGAGAGTCAATGTGAACGATTTCTTCAGACGAAGAAAGCCAAATGGAGAGGCAAAAGAGAAGAACGGTACGGAGTATGCGTCGCCTCCGTGGAAAAGGCCGTCCGGGAAGAGACATTATTAGCCCAAATTCCACTCAAAATTGCTCAATTATATAAAAAAACAACTGATTTAAATTGGCCATGGGAAAAGAGAAATAATTGTGAAGTGGCGAAGGAGGAGGGGGAGAGATATTTCTGGGAAAGATAAGCAAACTTTGAAGACGGAGATGAAATGGGGTAAATGGCGGGATGATTTAAGAGAGAAATGGACGAAGAAACCGGTGGGACGACGGGGCCGAAGGGGGGGCCGAAGGTGGGGCCAAAGGGGGGGCCGAAGGGGGGGCGAAGGGGGGACCGGAGGGGGGGCGAAGGGGGGACCGGAGGGGGGGCGAAGGGGGGACCGGAGGGGGGGCGAAGGGGGGACCGGAGGGGGGCGAAGGGGGGACCGGAGGGGGGGCGAAGGGGGGACCGGAGGGGGGGCGAAGGGGGGACCGGAGGGGGGGCGAAGGGGGGACCGGAGGGGGGGCGAAGGGGGGACCGGAGGGGGGGCGAAGGGGGGACCGGAGGGGGGGCGAAGGGGGGGCCGAAGGGGGGGCCGAAGGTGGGGCCAAAGGGGGGGGGGCCGAAGGGGGGGCGAAGGGGGGACCGGAGGGGGGGCGAAGGGGGGACCGGAGGGGGGGCGAAGGGGGGGCCGAAGGGGGGGCCGAAGGTGGGGCCAAAGGGGGGGGCCGAAGGGGGGGCGAAGGGGGGACCGGAGGGGGGGCGAAGGGGGGACCGGAGGGGGGGCGAAGGGGGGACCGGAGGGGGGGCGAAGGGGGGGCCGAAGGGGGGGCCGAAGGTGGGGCCAAAGGGGGGGGGCCGAAGGGGGGACCGGAGGGGGGACCGGAGGGGGGGCGAAGGGGGGACCGGAGGGGGGGCGAAGGGGGGGCCGAAGGGGGGGCCGAAGGTGGGGCCAAAGGGGGGGGGGCCGAAGGGGGGGCGAAGGGGGGACCGGAGGGGGGGCGAAGGGGGGACCGGAGGGGGGGGCGAAGGGGGGACCGGAGGGGGGGCCGAAGGTGGGGCCAAAGGGGGGCGCGAAGGGGGGACCGGAGGGGGGGGGGCGAAGGGGGGGGGGGGGGAAGGGGGGACCGGAGGGGGGGCGAAGGGGGGACCGGAGGGGGGGCCGAAGGTGGGGCCAAAGGGGGGGGCCGAAGGGGGGACCGGAGGGGGGACCGGAGGGGGGGCGAAGGGGGGACCGGAGGGGGGGCAAAGGGGGGACCGGAGGGGGGACCGAAGGTGGGGCCAAAGGGGGGGCGCGAAGGGGGGACCGGAGGGGGGGGGCGAAGGGGGGGGGGAAGGGGGGACCGGAGGGGGGGCGAAGGGGGGACCGGAGGGGGGGCCGAAGGTGGGGCCAAAGGGGGGGGGCCGAAGGGGGGACCGGAGGGGGGACCGGAGGGGGGGCGAAGGGGGGACCGGAGGGGGGGCCGAAGGTGGGGCCAAAGGGGGGGGGGCCGAAGGGGGGACCGGAGGGGGGGCGAAGGGGGGACCGGAGGGGGGGCGAAGGGGGGACCGGAGGGGGGGCGAAGGGGGGACCGGAGGGGGGGCCGAAGGTGGGGCCAAAGGGGGGCGCGAAGGGGGGACCGGAGGGGGGGGGGGGCGAAGGGGGGGGGGAAGGGGGGACCGGAGGGGGGGCGAAGGGGGGACCGGAGGGGGGGCCGAAGGTGGGGCCAAAGGGGGGGGCCGAAGGGGGGACCGGAGGGGGGACCGGAGGGGGGACCGGAGGGGGGGCGAAGGGGGGACCGGAGGGGGGGCCGAAGGTGGGGCCAAAGGGGGGGGGGCCGAAGGGGGGGCGAAGGGGGGACCGGAGGGGGGGCGAAGGGGGGACCGGAGGGGGGGCGAAGGGGGGACCGGAGGGGGGGCCGAAGGTGGGGCCAAAGGGGGGCGCGAAGGGGGGACCGGAGGGGGGGGCGAAGGGGGGGGGGGAAGGGGGGACCGGAGGGGGGGCGAAGGGGGGACCGGAGGGGGGGCCGAAGGTGGGGCCAAAGGGGGGGGGCCGAAGGGGGGACCGGAGGGGGGACCGGAGGGGGGGCGAACGGGGGACCGGAGGGGGGGCCGAAGGTGGGGCCAAAGGGGGGGCCGAAGGGGGGACCGGAAGGGGGGCCGAAGGGGGGACCGGAGGGGGGGCGAAGGGGGGACCGGAGGGGGGGCGAAGGGGGGACCGGAAGGGGGGCCGAAGGGGGGACCGGAGGGGGGGCGAAGGGGGGACCGGAGGGGGGCGAAGGGGGGACCGGAGGGGGGGCCGAAGGTGGGGCCAAAGGGGGGCGCGAAGGGGGGACCGGAGGGGGGGGGGCGAAGGGGGGGGGGAAGGGGGGACCGGAGGGGGGGCGAAGGGGGGACCGGAGGGGGGGCCGAAGGTGGGGCCAAAGGGGGGGGGCCAAAGGGGGGGGCCGAAGGGGGGACCGGAGGGGGGACCGGAGGGGGGGCGAAGGGGGGACCGGAGGGGGGGCCGAAGGTGGGGCCAAAGGGGGGGGCGAAGGGGGGACCGGAGGGGGGGGGGGGGCGAAGGGGGGGGGGCGAAGGGGGGGGGCGAAGGGGGGACCGGAGGGGGGGGGCCGAAGGTGGGGCCGAAGGGGGGGTGAAGGGGGGACCGGAGGGGGGGCGAAGGAGGGACCGGAGGGGGGGGCGCAAAGGAGGGACCGGAGGGGGGGGGGGCGAAGGAGGGACCGGAGGGGGGGGCGCAAAGGAGGGACCGGAGGGGGGGGCGCAAAGGAGGGACCGGAGGGGGGGGGGCGAAGGAGGGACCGGAGGGGGGGGGGGCGAAAGGGGCCGAAGGGGGGGGGGGGAAGGGGGCGAAGGGGGGGGGGGAAGGGGGCGAAGGGGGGGGGGCGGCGATGGGAGGGGGCGAAGGGGGGGGGGGGCTCTTCGGTCATTCATAATTTTTGTAAATGCAAATGTTGCATTTTGCAAAAAAATATTCACTCGCAAAATAAATTTGCCAATTGTTTTGTCCAAAGGGGGAATGGCCGGTTAAAGTAAGCAAACAAATTCCCTCAAGCGATCCCTCTCTAATAAGCTTTCCCTCAGAGTTCACAGGTTTATTTTTATTAGTTCAAAGGTTTATTGGCCGATTGGCCACCCAAATGCCTCGCCCCGCACTTTTGACAGTGCCCCCCCCCTCACTCTTTTGCCATCGATGTCGGTTGTTTGGCCCAAATAGAAGGAGGGTGGACAGGGGGCAATGTTTGTTGTATTTATTTGTTTGTTTGTTTGGAAGGGGGGGGGCTTCATTCGAATGAACGGAGGATAAAAGAAACGTATCCCCCGGGGGGCAGCACTTTCTTCAGAGTGGCCAAGTGAACGAAAGGACAACACAAAATGCAAATGCATTTGAAAAGGAAATGGAATGGAATTGAATGAAGCGTCGGATGGGACGAATCGTAATGTTGCGAAGGAAGGGCAAATGTAAGATGGGTGGCAGAGGGGCTGAAATATGTGTGGAGAGAAAGGAAGGGATGGAGCGACCGCTCACTGTTGAACCGATTGGGTGGGGGGCATGGACTTGGGAGGGATGGTTGGGATGATCATCACCGGCGGGGGGGGGGGCTTGGACTTGGGAGGGATGGTTGGAATGATCATCACCGGCGGGGGGGGGGCTTGGACTTGGGAGGGATGGTTGGAATGATCATCACCGGCGGGGGGGGGGGCTTGGACTTGGGAGGGATGGTTGGAATGATCATCACCGGCGGGGGGTGGGGTGGGCATGGACTTGGGAGGGATGGTTGGGATGATCATCACCGGCGGGGGGGGGGGGGCTTGGACTTGGGAGGGATGGTTGGGATGATCATCATTTAAATTTCAACGCCATCCATTTTCAATTGAGTGGGTAAACCGTCCATTTTGTTTCAACAGCGGAGATGGAGAATTATAATGCATACGACGCATTCATATAATCAAAGGTTTGGAGGACCCGCGAACGGAGAAGAGAGTGACGGTAACGCCGGGGGGGGGGGGAAGGTCGAGGCCGCCTCGCCTCCGAAGACGACGAACTTTGTAACGGACGGATGGACGAACTAACGGCGGGAAGAGGCAATCTTCTTCCGAAAATTATGTGGAGGAAACCCTTCGGCCGCCGCTGTGTTACAATCTCTCAAGGATTGGATTTGGATGGAGTGAATAATAAATGTGCCCCTTCCACCGTTGCTTTGTTGCGCAGCCCAACTCCGAGAGCATTTTTTGTATTATTATTCCTTTTCTTGATTTCCCATTAAAGTTTAAATTTCAAATGTTGTGGCCATAGCGGTGGGAATGATTCAGCAAAATTTCTTTTTTCTCTTATCGGAGTGTAAAATCGGGTTTTGGCGGCCGGGTGTTGCAAAATGTGTAATCGACGGGCAAAGACAATTCAACAGTTTTGGTTGGGAAAGTCTGAGAACGGTTAAAAGTCAGTGGCTTATTATCTATCCGTTGCATCAATCGACGCTCAACGGCCGTTTGTGAGTCGAGTCACTTTCCGATGCAAAACTGACTGAAGATGCTGTCCAGCACTTGTTCATGCACCACTCTGCCCGCTATCTCTCCGACTGCATCCAAACAGAGACGGAGTGTGAGCGCGGCCATCGCCGGATCATCCCACTCAGCCAGTGCGGCTTCTGTCTCCTGTGAGTGGAGAACCGTCGTCAAACTCTGGCTCTCTCCATCCACCTCCAAATGTGTCAAAGCCCTCTCCAGGCATTGGACGTGCCGCTCCCTGCTCAGAAACACTTCACACCCTTCAGAGCCAACTCCGTCCTCTAAACATGCCGAGCCAATCGTTCTCAACAATTCGTCCAAACCGTCCTCTCGCACACAACTCGTCCATGCCAATAAAAACCTTTCATTGCGTTTTAAGGCTAAAAGAGCTTTGTTCAAAAATCTTTCCAATTTTCCCTCACTGCGCTCCAAATGCAGTCGCTCAGTTCGGTCCTTCACCAGGTCAGACTTGTTCACGACGACGATCAGTCGTTGGGAGGCAGAATCAAAGGCAAATTCAGCGAGAAGCGAATTTACTAACGATCGATCACTTTCAGAACCGAATAAATCACCCGAGTCCATCACCAAAAGAACCAAATCTGCTTCAGATGCTCTAAAAACATTTAAGTCAATGAAATTGCGATCGACTCGTGCACCTCTGAAGTGTCCTTCGGATGCCCTCCCTCTCCAGCGGATCCTCCGACCCTTCTCGAATGCCCGCCGTGTCCACCACATTCACAAGCTGTCCGTTCAGTTGAATTCGCGTCTCCAAACAGTCGCGCGTCGTGCCACTGATATTGGACACAATTGCCAATTCCCTTTCAGCTTAAATTGTTTTTTGATAAACTCTCTCTTCCGAAAGGAAAACAACTGACCCAACCGGTTCATCAGACTGCTCTTGCCAACATTTGGTCTTCCCACCAGTGCCACTTTAAGTCCCGACCGGATCAGCTGTCCCCGTTTGGCAGAACGTAAAAAACGGCGCAATTGCTGTCCAATCCCGCGTATTTCGGCAGAAAACTCCTCGGCCAGAGACTGCTCCTCATCGCCAATGTCCTCCGCAAAATCAATTCTTCGTGTGAAATTCTGAGTTTAGTTTAGATACATAAACGAGCCTTTTTTGGTCTGGAAAGTCTCCCGTAAATGGCTCCGTTTTTTGCGTTTGGCCCACCTCGCCTCCATTTTTGCCATTAATGCGACTAATCTTTCGCGGGTCGAACTCAAATATGCGCCAACTTTGGCCTGTGCGTGGCACAGTCGCAACTGCGCAGGCGTTTCGGCTCCCAACAAATCGGCCAATGCTTCCATCTGCGCAACGTCCAATTTGCCGTTGAAAAATGCCCTAAAGGGAGCTTCTTCCGTTTCACCCCTCCAAAAAACTTTCAAGCATCCCAAATCTAAGACAAAACCGACCTCCGAGTAAATTCGCCCGCCTTAGCACTTTCCAAACCCGAAATCTTGGCCAACGTCTCACAGACAGCCTGAATTACAGCTCGGCTTCCGTGGAGGTACAGCTCGGCGCTGTCTTCTCCCGTAAAAGTGCGGGGGCCTTTCATGAGACATGCCATCCCTTTGTCCAGCAGAAGGCCGTCGTCGCCAAAAATTGGCGTGTAAAACAAACGCCGATCATCGAACGGTCGCTTCGACCGAGTCAAAACGCGAAGGGTCGACTCACTTCGGTCGCCTAAAGATTTTAAATACATTTAAAAACAAAACAAAAAACAAAAAAACCAGAAATTCGAATGACGGCAATAGCCGAAGGTGGCGAACCCGAACTCAAAGCGAAAATTGTACTGAAAAATCGACGAGAAAAAAGCATTGAACGAAAAGAGTGCTAATAAACAAAAACTGTCACAAATTTTATATACAAAATAAAATCCAGACTAAAATAAATTGTAATTTAATTGTAGCCATTTAAGTTAGAACTTTTTAAATTGTGTGTTAATTAAAGACTGAAATATTAAATTGGAAATGTGAGAAGGTAATCTGAAGCCGAAAGATATTTTTTGAGCTTCTTCGGAATTGGCAATTCTTCAATTCTTGAACCATCGGTGACAAAACAACTGTAAAAAATGGAATTAAATAGTTCATAAAAAGGAAAATTGAAGACGACTGCAAATTATTGGGAGCTCTTTGAGTCGCGTTATGCTTATGAAAGTGCCGTAATTCAACTTAAAGAGGTCGCCCAGTCATAAAAATGTTTCCATCCGTTCGGCGTTCTTTTAACTCGAATAAATAAATGTTTCAGTAATCTTCAATTTTCCCAAAAATTGTCAAGAAACCGAATGGCCAATCGGCACGCTCCTTTCAGAGTGGGCACAAAGTTATTGCGACGCAATGGCATTCTTTAAACAAAAAAAGATTAAAATAGGACAATGGTCCAATTGCGTTATAAATAAAAAGGTTTCTGCCTCACTCGGCTTTTCAGGTGTCCAGCTTTAAGCGGGGGGGGGCAAGGGCGTAGCCCCCCCCCCCCCGAAATAAAATTTGTGAAAAAAATCCATAGGGGGGACCCTATTGTTTTGCAAAATTGTTTGGACCAATTTTCTTTACAAATCTCATTAAAAATCTTCAAAAAAATTTTCCCGGCGGCGCCTATCGGCACCGACAGGCCTTTCCAATTCTTAAAAAACATCAAAAAATGACCGTATTTTTGAAATGTTGTCGCAAATCTGTTAACAAATTGAGTTAAAAATCAAAAAAATTTCTCGGCGGCGCCTATCGGCACCGCCGACCCCTTCCAAATTCAAAAGTAGGCAAATATTGAATTTTTACGATAGTTTTTTAACAAAAATATAAAAACTCTAAAAATGTAACGAATCCTAATCTTCAAAAAAAAATTGCTTAAGAAAAATGCAATAAACGCAAAAATCACCCCTAAAATCGATTTTTTTTTTTCTTGACTCAGCCCCCCCCCTGAAAAAAATCCTGGCTACGCCCTTGAAGGGGGGGGGGGATTTCGGAGATTTTTTACTCTTTTGCTGGGCGACATTTTTTTAGCTTTAGTATTTTTTTTTCACAATTAGTTTTCAAGGAGGCCTGACGGTGCCAGAAAACTTCCTTAACACATTTGTTAGGAAATGGAAATTGCTGAACAAAAAAAAACCCCTCGACGAGGTGAGGGGGGGGGGGGGGGGAGGGGGATAAGTGCCTGGTGTTGTGGTGGCGCCGAGGGACATCCAATCAAAATTAAATTTAACGGTTAATTAAATGCTCTAAAATCCAGGAAAAAAATTATTACCCACCGTATGTCAACCAGCTGCGCTGTCGGTTCGGCAGAAGATGGATGCATCAAAATGCGAAGTGGCGGTTCTTCCGTGTTTCTGTGACTCGCTGTCGTTGCTGAAGTGCCAATCTTTTCGCGATTTGTGTCCCCGCCGTCGGCCGATGAACACGCGACCGTTTGGCACACAAATTCACGCAACGATGGGGAACTAATGAGCGCATTTGGGCCGCCAAGACAAAAACGGCCGTTGAATCGGTAAATGCGTGAGTGGTAGACGCCGGAGGGGGTGGCATAAGAAAAGGAGAAGATCGACCTTTCCGATCGAGAGTCCCGGACCAGAAAAGTGCCCGGAGGTCGCCGACGGAGCAGACGGGAAGCAGTGCCAGCGGAAATGCCAGCCCAATACCATTGACACTAAAACTAAGAAATTAAGCGGTAGAAAAAGCCAAAAAATTAACTCAAACCTCCTTCAGTTCATCTAACAATTCTGCGAAGCTGCCCAATTTTTTCTCGCGCATTATGTCTTTCGAAAAGGCATTTTGCGGCCCAGAAATGGACTCAGTGCCAGATAAAGGAGAGCGCAGGTCATCTTTTACTTTCTTCATCTTTGATTAAATCAGGATAAAATCTTTATTTTTGGCATGAAATGTAATTTTTTAATCATATTTCTCTCCAACAACAGTTTTCCTCAACATTTGGAGTTGGAAATTGCTCCCATGGATTTTCGAAAATGTTTCCGATTTTCGATTTTCAAAAATGCAATAGGCACGTTGATACGAAATTTTGGCGGAGCAGGACGTTTGGGCCCCGCCGTTTGGGCCCCAGGGAGCTTTGAAGGGCCATAACTCTTCTTGCACCTATCCAAACGAAACAAATTTGGTATCAATCGAAAGCTTTTGTTGGGTAGATTTTATATTCAAATCAACAAGGTAATTAAATCCTTTTCAAAAAAGTTATAATCGAAAATTACCACAAAACATAGGTTTTCGCTCTTTTTAAACCATAACTTTTTAAAGATTTAAATGATCGTTTAGTCCCTGCTAGATAATAGCTTCTAAACATAAAGAGCTTTCGATTGGTACCCAATTTGTTTCGTTTGAATAGTTCCAAGAAAAGTTATGGCACTTCAAATGTCCCTGGGGCCCAAACGGCGGGGCCCAAACGACCCACACTCAAATTTTGGACATTTTTTAAGCGAAAATTCAAAAAAGAATGCGAAAAACGCTTCAAAATTAAAACAAAAATTCTTTAAAAAGCTCCAGAATCTCAAATAAAGGACAAAAAAGGACGTGTAATAAAGTATTAAAAAAGGACATTTCAAATTTTAAAAATTGTACCCCAAAAAAGGACAAATCTTTAAAAAAAGGACAGATAACACCTCTGATATGGACTAAAAAGACTCTCTAATTCTAAAATTCTTCGAAATGAAAGCATCCCCTATTCTACAAAAAAACGTTAAAACATGAAAATCCCAGCTCTACTAAGTAATTAGAAGGTGAGAAAGCTTTGTTGGCTCAAAATCTAAATCGACAAAATTCTAATTAAATCAATAACTTTTTCCCAAAATTTCTCTAAAAAATGCAATAAAAACTAAAAATGTACCCTTAAAAATCAAAAAATTTCAAACCAAAAATGCACCCCTAAAAAATGACATTTTCTTTGACCAAAAATCCACGGTAATAATTAAGATCAGGGTTCCCATCGGGTAAAGCCAATTTCCAAGGACAGACATGTTGATTCCAAGGACATAACGTTTTAATATTTGGCTTAAATTTCTTGGAACCTAATAAAATCATAAATTTGTGGAAAAAATTCATTTATTAACTTCACATTTAAAACAACTTGAAAGTGGAGAATTTAACAAATTATAAAAAATGGACAATTTAATAACTTATGGAGAATTTAACAAATTATAAAAATGGACAATTTAATAAATTATAAGTGGAGAATTTAATAAATTAAATAGATAGACTTAACATTTTAATTTAGGAAGCTTAACAAATAGATATAAATTTAGGATTTTGGCAGAGGATAATGAAATCAAAAAAGTCCTGGGAAGTTGTTCTCTCAAGCATTGACCCGATGAGGCGCAATCCAACCAGCATACTCCAAGCAAAGGCTCTCGTTCAACATTCCGAACGTCTCCATGTTTGCTGGAGCCTCATACTGATTGTACAGGTTCCGACCACGCTTTGCGTATTCATTGGCAATATAAACCTAAATTAGACAAAATTCACTTAAGACTTGTATACTCGCCGGCTTCTAGCCTAAATATTGAAAAAAAAATTTACGGGCGCGGGCAGCGACACTATAGAGCTGATGATCTGATGTCCAAAGCAAAGATGGTAGGACATGTCCTCGAGTTCAGTCAGATCGAATTTGTTGTCGTCGTAGAGAACCGTATACTTGGGAGTACGTGCAGTTCCCTTAAAAATGCTATAAATATAAAACTTATTTAATTTCAACCTGAAGTGTACGATGCGAATTGAGGAAAAACTCGCAGTTTGTTGGGTGTACCACAGCTGTGTCAATGACCGTACCCGGCTGGATGTTCTGATCCGGAGGCTTCGCATTGCCTTGAATCTGTTTAGAACAAAAATCTAGCCATTTCTGCTAAAGGATAATCGAACATTCTTATTGAAAAAACGCATATTCTGCAATTTGTTCGACACAATTAACGTCAAAGTCGCATTCACACAACCAGTCGCTTCAAGGGCGCATTTGATCAACGGGACTTCATATTTGAGGATCTATTTTGCAAAAATAATTTTATTTTATTGTTTTAGAAAAACCATTTTAAATTGTCCTTCGCTGCATCCATTTCTGTAGAGGACGACACGCCTAGGCTTATCACCCCTGACTTCGTTGAAGTAGTTCACGCACTTTCCAATGATTGATTCGATAATGTTGACCTTCTCTTCACGACGAGCCCTCTTAAAACAAGAATCCGTGTTTAACTCGACGAGTCGCACCTAACCTGGTACATAAAGTCACCAACAAAATCGAACGGAAGTTTGGTTGGCCCAACATTAGCTGCGTACTAAATCGAAATCAAATAATAAAGTAGATAAGAAGAAACCAACCCCAACCACCGATGGAGGACCGGTGATGGTTGATTCTTCAGAAACCACAGAAAGAGTTTCACTACGACCAATTTCTGCATCATCCAAAGAACGTTCACCAATGCCACCACCTGGATGGTTGGTACTAATCCCAATAATGAGCATGTCGGTACTGGTCGCGATCCTGAAAAACATTGTTCTATAAGAGAAGTGATCCATTCTACCTGGATCTGGGCAAAGTGTAGTTGATGCCACCAAGTTTGACGTTGGTCTTGTTAAGGATATTGTCGACGGTGAGTCGCTGCTGCTTGTTGACTACATTTCTCACTGTACCAGCCTTTACACATTGGCTGATGACCTGGCAGTCCCTCTCGCACTTCTTGATGAAATGGTGTGCCAAATCATCATTGTCGCCATGAATGCAAAGCATGAAAGCAACCCCCTTTTGACTAGCCTGTTGGAACACCGTCAAAATGTCCTTAAAGGGTAACAAGTTAAATAAACAAATATCTTTTGATGGCAATCGCGTCTTTCATCAGTCCCAATTTTTTTGTAGCAAATAAAGCTTTTAAACACTCCAAAGTACTCGGAATTTTCGCGGTTGCTGATTGCGCAATGTCAGTAATTTTCATGAAATCATTGATTTGTATTTTGGAAAGTAATAACACATTCGTGATCGACGACCTCAAAATCCTGAGTATTTCTCGGAATTGCAATCATCGTTTGAATAGGCCAATGAAAATGTGATTACCGCTTTTGACAACTAAACCCAATAAAACAAAAAAAGATCCTTACTTCTTTGCCCCTGAAATCAACCATTTTCAAGTGATCTCCTGGAAGGCTAGGAAGCCTAATCCCGCGATTCTTTCCTTGTTGCTCAAGCATATTGAGAAAGTTTCTTAAGAATTATAACAAATAATTTTCGCATCAGTAATATTCCACCGAAGATCGGCCTCGCGAAGAGCACCGCGACCACCACCACCGGATTGGAAACATGCCACCATCCAACTGTAGCTACCGTCTACAAACAGCGACTGCGGCACCAAAACACTGTTGATTCGCCACGCAGCAGCATGCCCAACCGATGGTCTTTGAGGTGCACCGTCGCCAGCCTTGACCTCGGGGTTGTTAAGCTGGTGAGCTCTCTGTAAAAATCTAACGCATAACGGAACAAAAGTCAGTTGATTCCTACAAGTGTAATCGGCTCAGTGGTCAATCTGACCCCAGCTTTTTCAAGATATTCACTGTCCCAAAGATGAATGGATCTCGCCGTATTGTGAACCTGTCGCTTTAGGATAAAAGGCGTAACGGCGCACTTCTGTAACAAAAAGTCAAACAGTGTTACAAACGTTATAAAAATGAAAAGTGACTTTTATTGACTGCTGAACCATCGATGAAGTCTGCTGCTGAGTCGTGACGCGTTGGTTGTCAATGATATCCAAAACTTCGATGGGGTAATAATTGACTCGCTTTTCATTTGCAAATCTTGAATTCATAGCCACCAACGGAAGGTTCGGGAACCTTAAGCGATTGCCGTAATCTTTTTTTGAATAAGAAACATACAGAAGTTGACGATTATATTTGCTGAGGAAATATTGCTCAATAGTGGAACTCCCGCCATCAACCTCTATTTTAACCTCATTAGCACCTTTCCTCTCAAGTCCTTTGATCGGAAAACGCTGAATGTTGTCTGCGTTGTGATTGGTCTGGACAAAGAGACCTTAAAGAAAATTTCCAAATTATTTTGTTAGACGTCATTTAAATTGAAAGGCGTTTAATTTATACCTTTGACGCCATTGTTCAACGATTGAACCATCCTTCCTCGTTCCATCCCAAAGTCGTTGCCAACCAAAGCCTTGACTTTATCAAGGAGAGAACAATTCGCATGAAACGGCGTCTTTTTTGCTAGAACGGATTTCCATTACATGCCAACTTTAACAAAAGTGAAAAGAACGTACGTTGAACGAGCAAACCAGCTGCGCAGTTCGACCCACGTCCCCTTGTAGAACCTTCGATTAAATGGGTTGACTTGCTACATCCCAATGCCAAATAAGTGTTGTTCTCCTCAAAAGTGAGTGCGTCCTCCCCAGTGAATCCGAACTGTTCGGGATAGTACGCGTAAGACAGCCCGGTTGAGAAGTGGACGTGTTCATACTGTCCGTCGGTCCTGGGATAAACAAAGTGTGACTTTCTCTTTAATGAGTAGATACTTGTGGAAGAAAATCTCCTGGCTCGTTGCAATGTCTAAAAACTGCAGCAGATCACGATTGCCAAGCGCAATATCAGGCCGGAGTGTCGACAGGTCTTCCAACTTCACAAGAGAATTGCCCCGATCATCACGCCATGGTTTGAAGTAGATTCTGATTTTCACAACGTGAAGGTCCGTGAAAATTTGCGGGTTCGGCATTTGATCAATGGGGTACTCAAACTCAAGATCAATTGGCTTGTTCGGATCATTGGGCTAAACAAAACAGATAATGATGTCAATCCAGGGGCCAATAAAGTGAAACCTCAGCAGCCAATGGAAGCATCGTGTACATGATCGATTGAAGGTCATTGTAGAGACATCTTGCGTGTGCAGCAAGATCACTGTGCACGCGCATAAAGCTCAAAATGACATCACGACAACAATCACGACGATTGACTGCGATAGCGCTGGAAATGTGACAATTACAGTTTCAGGTTAGAGATAAACTTACTCATCCTTGTATTTCTTCGTGAACAAGACTCCAGCACGCTCCCCAGATCTTTCGCCAACAATGCACACATCGTAACGGAAGATGTTCAACGGGCCCATGTTGAGTGCATAGACGTTAGTCTGAACTTCAACGTCGCCCTCATGCCCTGAACCTGGTTTCTCCGCCATGACTGCTCGACCAACTTCGACCTAAATTAGAGGTGATAGGAGAATCAGCAGATGGCGGCACTAACATTTCTCTGCTTCAGAAGTCTCTCTGACTCTCTTTCGTAAATAGTTCGCTCGCGAGGCTCGCTTCCAGACGTCCCGGATTGCGGACCAGAGACAGACCGCGCTGCACTACCGATTGTTGACATTATATTTGAAAACAAATAAGAACGCTAAAAAAGCAAAAGGACAAAATAAGCCACCCAAAAAAACATAAAAACTACACTGTTTACATTTAAACAAAAAATCAAATTCATCCAGCTCTGAACCGACGATTTATGTTCATAAAATAATCGTTATGCCGGTTGGTATATATATGAACTTGTTTACTGACTTTAACAATTTCAAATCGAATGTTCCCCTAGGATTTAGAAAGATCCAAATAAAAATGATAAATTATGGATTTTTTGCTAAAAAGAAAAAACGAAGAAAAGCAAACATAAAAAAACAACTAAAATGACAAGAATGCGTGTTGTGAATGCAAGGTAAGAATGATTCTGGAAAATTCCACGATGATCATTCGCTCGGTGTACCGTACTTGTAATTTTAAATGCAAAATCCAATTCTCTTCAACGATGGTAAAAGCATCGCTTTGCTTCTGTTCTATTGAATGTCCCCCCATACGTACATACTTAAAAGCAGGCGTGTGCACGGACATCCGGATATCCGCGGATATATCCGGATACGGACGGATAACGGATATGGAATTTCGGAAAGTCACGGATACGGACGGATAACGGATATGGAATTTCGAAAAGTCACGGATACGGACGGATAACGGATATGAAAAATCCACTTATCCGGATATATCCGCTGTATATCCGCGGATATCCGGATATGGAATTTCGGAAGGTCACAGATGACGGATAACGGATATGAAAAATCAACTTATCCGGATATATCCGCTGTATCGCGGATATCCGCATATGGGATTTTGGAAGGTCACAGATGACGGATAATGGATATGAGATTTCGAGGACGGACGGATAACGGATATGGAATTTCGAAAAGTCACGGATACGGACGGATAACGGATATGAAAAATCCACTTATCCGGATATATCCGCTGTATATCCGCGGATATCCGGATATGGGATTTTGGAAGGTCACAGATGACGGATAATGGATATGAGATTTCGAGGACGGACGGATACGGATACAAAAATTCGTATCCGTGCACACCCCTGCTTAAAAGGGCAAGTTATGCTTCGACATTTGATCGTATTTCGGTGTTATGTATGTGTATAATCGTTATAAAAATGCTTTTAATTCGTACCGTCTTTCTTCTAATGGTCCCGGTTTTTACCAATCATTTCTTTGTCTTTGTCCGGTAGTCCGGTTTTTTTGACCGGGACTAAATTTAGCCCGTCCCGGTTTTTCCCAAAAGTCCCGGTCCTGTACTACCCTAAAATACATAAATTTGGACGGGCACTTTCTCTTTCAGCAGCTAAGAAAAGAATCTGCCGGTGCTGGTCGGCTTTGTATCCCATTTTTGGCTTGGTTAGTCAGATTTAAAGCGTCAGAATGTCAATCTTCTCGCGCGCCGGAGGCTATTTTGAGCGTTCTTGATAGCCCCCCCCCTTTTTCTCACATTTCTTAATTCGATTTTCCGCCTAATTATCTTCGTAATTCGAATCGTCCACCCTTTAATTTACAACGGAGTTTTGAGGTTGAAAATTGATATAACCTAAATATACATAATTCGGATGTTTCCTTTTTCATCCGTTAATTTATTTGGTTCGTTTTGTCTTGTTTCCCCTCCCCCCCCCCCTCACTGCCCAACCAATTTCCAAATCACGGCCACCAATCATCGATTCAACGAAGAAGAAACTTTTATACGCAAAGGGTGTGGTCTTCCCCCCCCCCCCTCTCCCGTGTACCCCCCCCCTCCCTCCCCCCCCCCCTCCCAATCAAATCAATTCTCAGTTCCAGCCTTAAATAATGCGCAATTATTTATGCGATCATTTTTGGCCATAGACAGAAAGAGAGAGAGAAAGAAAGAATTTTGGGGTTGGAAATAAGCGGAATAAAAACGCTCGTCAACAAAACACCTATCGGCCGGCGCCTATGATTGATGTGTGTGTGGCGGTTGTTCGCCTTTGTTCCGAGGCAATTGGCCGTTTGGAAAACGACAAATTCAAGCAGCGCCACCAGCAAGTGCCGCCTTTCGGTCCAGCCAACTTTGACCTACTTATGGCACTTCCCTCGACCATTGGCACTTCAAAACTCAAAAGGACGTTGGCCCTGCCAAAGTGCAAGGCATTGCACGCCGAGACGGGAGGAGAAGCGGCATTGCGATTTGTGAGAGGATTATGCAGGCGAGGAACGGGAATTTTCGGGGTTAATGATTAAATTAATTGATTTTTAATTTAAATGACGGTCCTTTTAACTTTTATTTTATTCTCTAATTTTGTCAGGTCTTTGCGCGTCCGCGCCGTAAGTGTTCCAATGGCGAATTTGGATCATTCGCTTCCGGAATGTTCTTCTTCAACTTCGCACTTCGATCGTCCAGACTCACCGCAACTTATCCTGATTCCGATCACTCCATCTGAAGTATCGTCCGATCGGGTCGGCGAAACGCTCGAATTCTGTCCTCTGGCCTCTCTTATGCATGCTTCGATGAACTTCGACTCGGACTTTGTCGATGTCCGCTCACAAAACTTTGTGATGCGAATTGGCGAGTGAGTGTGCTGTTCCGTTGGGTGTTTTGTCAAAAGTTCGCAGATGGCTGATGCATCGTCAATGCCAAGCCGACTTCGGTTCGACTTCTTTCCTCAACGCCCTCTTTCTCATTCCGCCCGCCTCCCAACGCATTTTCCATTGCGTTCACAACCCTTCGTACGACCCTCGACAACTCCGATTTTGTTGTCAAAGGCAACGAATAGTTCTTGGCCAAGTGTAAGAGATGCCGACCCCCCATTTTAGCTCAGCAGCTGAGGACAAGGAGAATGGCCCCCGGGGGAAGAGAGTGCCTTCGGAATTGGATGAGGCGGTAAAGCGAAGCAATGCCCTGAGGGCCGAAATGTTGCGGATGGAAAAATACGACAAATTTGTGATTAATCCGCTGTTCGGAGCCAACATTCTCTGCAAACGGCAGATTACGGTAGACTTCTGAGAGAGACGGTCGATGGGAACGAAGTGATCGATATGGTTAAGGCCCCGGCATATTTTGTGAGGAACCATTCGTCAAGAGCAACTGGACGACACGGCAGCGGGGGAAAAGGGGCAGTTGGCACAGCAAAGAAACGAGTTCAACAGCAGAGGTCGCCCACCGAGTTCTGGGAGCAACAGTACCCTCTGCACAAGCACGCGTTCGACGGTAACGCGGACAGGATACGGTACGTTTCACAAACAAAAATGCTACAGTTTAGGTGCGCTTAAAGCGCACCAACCGCTAGGTCGATTACCGCGTTATGCTTCTGTTGCTGATGGAATGAGAGGGACAAAGAAATTCCATTTAGGGAGCTTCTTGCCCACGGCAACGACCCCAATGAACAGGACAACGACCTTTGGACTCCACTCCATTACTGTGCCTTCTACAACCGCTTGGAGGCTTCTGAGGCTCTGCTGCTCCATCCGCGCACCAACGTGAACGTGGTCAACGGCACCGGTGCAACGCCGCTCCATTTCGCCGCTCTGAACGGAAACATTTACGTGGCCGAACTCATTCTCTCCCACCAATTGGCCGACATTGTCCGTTTTCTGGCAGAATGTTGGGGGGCAGACGAATTTTTTCCGTGCAGAATATCCGGGACTCCACCGGAAAGACACCGCTTGACCTTTGTGTGCTGGTGCCCAAGCCGGACTGGCAGGGAGTCGCCTTTCTCTTGAAGCAAAGTGTTCCCGCTCAGCTGGCTAAAATGGAAGTGCAGTTGATCGGCGCGCCGTCGCTGCAAGTTGAGGTGGACGACGCGGAGATGGTGACGGCGGAGGAGTTGAGGGCCAAAGTGCTGCAGATGGAGGGGCTGGACCCCGACTTGGGGGCACGCATTTTTGCGATTTGGCTGATTGACTCGAGACTGAGTAAGGGGGCGGGGTGGGGGGTAAGGCAGTCGGTGTTGATGAATATTAGTGCTGCACGAGATCAAAAATTTCCCGATACTCGAGACTTGATACCGAGACTTGACCCCGAGAAATACCGAAACTTTGACATCCCGTGACTCGAGCCCGAGACTTGACCCCGAAGCTCGATACGATACTGAGACCCAAAAAACCCGAGATTTTTCTCTAGTCGATACTCGAGACTTTTTGATTTTTAATTTTAGGTTTAAAATTCGGCAAATTGAAAAACTTTCGCAATTTTTATTATGGGTTTTTGGAGGGGACCAGCAGTGCCGATAGACGCCGCCGGGAAAAAGAATTTAAAAAAAAAGTTGAATTTTGGTTTTACTGCATTTTTTGTTAAGAAAATTACTTTTCTCGAGTCGTGACTCGAGACCGAGGCTTTCGTGCAGCACTAATGAATATGCACATTCGCTTTGTGGATGTTCAGGCCTGCAGTTGAAGGCGGAACAAAATGTGAAGGTCCATTTGGACAAATGGACTGAACACCTCGAAAAGTTTGGGGACGATTGTGTCGTCGGGGGGAGCGGCGGCGGGGAGGGGGAGGAGCGGGCGCGGGTGGTGCTGAAAAGGGACGCCCGGACACTGCTTGGAGACGAGCAAATGCTGGTGAGGAACACTTTATTATTTAAATTGGCAAAAATGAAATAAAGTGAATTGAGTGAGGGAACGAAATGTATGAGATAAGCAAAATGATAATTATCTCTGAAGAAAATGGATCAAATTGAATGAGTGAATGAATGGCAAATTGTCTGCCGCCAATTGATCGCTGCGATGTTCTGATCAGCTTTAAGTTTCATCCGTCCCATGCGTGCCCTCCCCTTTGATTGATTCTCCTCAGTCTCCCCGTCCACCATCCAATCCATCCGATGGCCATCATCCACCCCATCCATTCTGTCCCTGCCCGTCGAGTCCATGTCGATCTCCCCCCACTCACACAGCCGTCCTCCCGGCAGCCGCCCGTGCACACCTCCACCACCAGCGGGTTCGTCTCCCGCCTCCGATGGCTGGGAGGGTTTTGTCCCCCGCCGCCCACTCTCCACATCTTCGCCGGCTCCACATCAACGGCCGAGCCGGCGATCAGATGCCTTCTGACCCGCATCATCGACTTGTACAATGTGCACCCGCTGATCTCGCCTGCTGTCCCACAGCGCCGTTCGGTGACTGTGATCACTAAAAAGGCAAACTCTGAAAGGATTGGATGGAATCTGATCAATTAAATGGAGTGGTACGGGAAGTAAAGTCCCGACCGTTTCCATTTCGCCAGGTCCTTCAAAGAATTAATTAGTCTAACAAAAAATGTCCCCCCCCCCCTCCCATTGTCTCAACCAAACAATTTCATTATTCCCCTCGAGGGTCGGTCGGTCGGCCCTTTTCATTCTTTTCCAGCAAAAGTACCGCCGGGAAAAGAACGGTGGATTGGATTATTCGGAGGGCAATAACCTCATCCATCCCATCCCATCCCCAACCGTTCCATTCCTCAATTATCTCATGTGACCTTTTCCTAAAATTATATGCCAAAGTCCGGGTTCAACCGACCCCCTCCCTGCTTGAAGTAGTTAAAGATGCAATGTGTGTGGGAACTGTTGGCACATTGGCTTGGTGGGATCAGTCCACGTTGGCATCGCGCAATGTGCCGTTCGTTTTCCTCCGGCGAGTACCACAGCGTCTGTCTGTCGCATTGAATGCATTCCAAACATTGTGCTGAAACGTACAAAATTAACATTGGCCTTCACGGCAAAAAAACATTTTCTTTCAAAATTGGCACGGGTCAAAGAATTTGAACGAGCAGCGGCGGCTGTTTTGCCCCCATCCCCCGCCCCAACTCCCCAACCTCTTCTGGCCCAACTCGCAAGTGACACCATCACAACTATCGCCATCATCCGCGTCCTTTCCGGAAGGGTCCCCCTCCGCTTCCTCTTCCGCCCGTCCTCCGCGTCCTCCGTCCGTCGTTCTTCAACCTCCGCTGAACGCTTCCGCCCGTCCTCCGCGTCCTCCGTCCGTCGTTCTTCAACCTCCGCTGAACGCTTCCGCCCGTCCTCCGCGTCCTCCGTCCGTCGTTCTTCAACCTCCGCTGAACGCTTCCGCCGGTCCTCCGTCCGTCGTTCTTCAACCTCCGCTGAACTCTTCCGCCCGTCCTCCGTCCGTCGTTCTTCAACCTCCGCTGAACTCTTCCGCCCGTCCTCCGTCCGTCGTTCTTCAACCTCCGCTGAACTCTTCCGCCCGTCCTCCGTCCGTCGTTCTTCAACCTCCGCTGAACTCTTCCGCCCGTCCTCCGCGTCCTCCGTCCGTCGTTCTTCAACCTCCGCTGAACGCTTCCGCCCGTCCTCCGTCCGTCGTTCTTCAACCTCCGCTGAACGCTTCCGCCCGTCCTCCGCGTCCTCCGTCCGTCGTTCTTCAACCTCCGCTGAACTCTTCCGCCCGTCCTCCGTCCGTCGTTCTTCAACCTCCGCTGAACGCTTCCGCCCGTCCTCCGTCCGTCGTTCTTCAACCTCCGCTGAACTCTTCCGCCCGTCCTCCGCGTCCTCCGTCCGTCGTTCTTCAACCTCCGCTGAACTCTTCCGCCCGTCCTCCGTCCGTCGTTCTTCAACCTCCGCTGAACGCTTCCGCCCGTCCTCCGTCCGTCGTTCTTCAACCTCCGCTGAACTCTTCCGCCCGTCCTCCGCGTCCTCCGTCCGTCGTTCTTCAACCTCCGCTGAACTCTTCCGCCCGTCCTCCGTCCGTCGTTCTTCAACCTCCGCTGAACTCTTCCGCCCGTCCTCCGTCCGTCGTTCTTCAACCTCCGCTGAACGCTTCCGCCGCTTCTCCGCCTTCCTCATTGCTCCTCTTTCTCCCGCCATTCCCAGGGATTAGCGACACTTTGCCAATTTCTGTCGAAGGCGACGACAGTTGTGCTGATAATATTTATAATCCGTCGTGAATTTATGCCGTCTGTTGAGGGAATTCGCACCTCTGTCCCTGTCGAGGAATGGGCGTTTTAATTTGCGAGATGGGAAATTGAGAGGAATTGGGGGAAAGACGAGGGAAATGCCCAAAAAATGATTAAATTGGCTTTTGGAAAAATCGGATTAAATACGCAAAAGGCAATGTTTTCAGGCTCGGAAGAGTGCAGCGACAACCTCGCTACTTTACGGAGAGGCCGAGGCGCAGTTTTTGCAGGGAATGTATCCGTGCCACGAGAAGCACTTCGTGCCGATGGCTGCCATTGTGGCCTACCGGCTTTACGGGGCCGAATGGCCGTCAGAAGTGAAGTGAGTAGGCACCTGGGCCGAACATTTCGGGAATCCCGTGGACAGAAGAGGAAAAGCTTGCTTTTAGATTATATTTTGGGATAAGCTGGGAGGACAATATTATTACTAAGGAAGCACCACACAAATCCCCTCCCCCCTCCCGTTCATCTTTGTTCAAGCACCCCCCACCCCCCCCCCCCCCCCCCTCCCTCCCCCTTCGAATGCCCTCGCGCGCGCGGAAATTAAAGTGTTTTCCTTTCCTTTGCCACCGCCATCCCCTCGGGGGCTCTTCCCCTTTAAATGTGGCGATAATGGCCTTTTGAGGCATTGGCGGATGGATGATTGTTGTGAAGGAAATGAGAAGGATTTACGTGGGGACGAGATTTTGGTGGGGGAATTTGGGGGGGGGGGGGGGAAATTGGTGCGCAAATGAGTCGAAATGGGGGGGGGTGACTGGTTGACCAAAATTTTTTACTTTTGATTTAACTGAAAGCACTTTAAAGTAGAGATCGGAATTTCCAAGACAAACGGGCAAGGGCTATACGGGCAAAAACCCATGTTGCCCGTGAACCCGTAAAACCCATGTCGACCTAAAAAACACGGGCTACGGGCCCGGCCCGTGTCCGATCTCTACTTTAAAGCATCAACTGACTAATCTTTTGGGACCCACGGAATAATTGCGCCGCCGACTTTTCTACTGCCAAACTTCTCATGCAAAATTGACATTACAATGCAATCGAAATTAGAGAGAACAAATTGTTGACGAATTGAGAACATTTTTTACCAAAAGGACGTCGGGGTTTCAAATTAATTCCTTTACTTTTAGTTAGCACCAAATTGAAATGTTTGTGGAAGTTTTGAGAATTGAAATTCTCTGGCATATGCAAATTCAACTGTACAATTTCTGGCACAATATCTCGACCCCCCGCCCCGCCCCTTCTGAAGTGCCCTCCTTTGCACGGAACGGATTAATTTGGCATAAGTGCGTGCCCAAACCGGAGGAACAATCATTCGAATTGGCCAATATTGCTATTTATTAGAAAGGTCGTTGGGAAATAGACGGACGGACAGAGATTGTTATTTGTGGGGGGGGGGGGGAAGTAAGATGATATTGTTCGGCACTGCTGGAGAACGCCGGGGGGGGGGCTTCAGCGGTTGGTAGGAAGTTATGAAAATCCTTTAGCGAATAAAATAAAAGGTATTGGGGGGGGGGGCAAAGGGGGGCATGAAGGAAAAAGAAGCGCAACCGACGGGGATTAATGGGAAAGGGAAAGGCGTCTCTTTCCTTTTGGGGAGGGGGTCACGGTCGGTCGGTGCCGAAGAAAGGGTTTTAAGGTGAGGGGACGTGCAGGGGACGACGGGGGGGGGGGGAAGCTGATTTCGAATCTGAAGGAAGGGCTAATTTATGGCCTTTGAAAGTGTAGCAAGGGGTGGGGACGGACAATGGGAGGGGGGAGGAAGGGGGAGTATCGGAATGAATAGGGAAGGGAAGGGGAGGGGAGGGAGGGGGGGAGGGGGGGAGGGGGGAGTATCGGAATGAATAGGGAAGGGAAGGGAAGGGGAGGGGAGGGAGGGGAGGGAGGGGGGGAGGGGAGGGGGGGGGGGGGCTTTGTGCACCGAGGGGAAGTGGGAAATAATATTTACGCACTGGGAATGGGAGGGGCGGCGGGGGATTTGTCCGACAGCGGGGGATTGGCACAATTTTTGCCAAAGAATAAACACGAAAAGATTTGAGGGAGTGGGGAATGGGAAGGAAAATGTTTTTGAGTGGGAGGGGCTGGGGAGTGGGCCAATGTTCGGGAGATGAGAAGGCCTCTCGATACATTCCCCAACCCCCCCCCCCCCCACTCCTCCCAATCCCACCCATCGATTCTCACCAAAAATGTCTCCTAATTGGAATCCCCCCCCCGGCACTTTCATGTCCAAAATGTTGTTTTCCTCTTCCGACGGTCATTCGCGTCCAAATGATGGCCAAAAGGCAATAAAATTGAGCAATTGGAGAGAAATTAATGAATTTGCTCAAAAGGATGCGGAAAGGGAATTAAAAGAAACGGAAGGAATGGGGGGGGGGGGGGGATGCACCCGCAATTTTTAAGAATGCCATTGCCATTAGCTTCCCCCCTCCCGTCCCCTTACCCCCCCCCCCTTAACCCCCCTTACCCCCTCCTCTTACCCCCCCCCCCCCCCCCCCTCCCCCTCCCCTCCCCTCCCCTTACCCCCGCCCTCCCCTCCCCTTACCCCCTCCCCTTACCCCCGCCCTCCCTCCCCTTACCCCCTCCCTTACCCCCGCCCTCCCCCCCCCCTTAACCCCCCTATACCCCCTCCTCTTACCCCCCCCCCCTCCCCTCCCTTACCCCCCCCCCCCCCCCCGCCCCCTCCCCTCCCTTACCCCCGCCCTCCCCTCCCCTTACCCCCCTCCCCTTACCCCCGCCCCCTCCCCTCCCCTTACCCCCCCGCCCTCCCCTCCCCTTACCCCCTCCCCTTACCCCCGCCCTCCCCTCCCCTTACCCCTCCCTCCCTTACCCCCGCCCTCCCCTCCCCTTACCCCCCTCCCCTTACCCCCGCCCTCCCCCTCCCCTTACCCCTCCCCTTACCCCCGCCCCTCCCCTCCCCTTACCCCCTCCCCTTACCCCCGCCCTCCCCTCCCCTTACCCCCTCCCCTTACCCCCGCCCTCCCCTCCCCTTACCCCCTCCCCTTACCCCCGCCCTCCCCTCCCCTCCCCTTACCCCCTCCCCTTAACCCCCCCCCTCCCTCCCCTTACCCCCCCCCCTCCCCGCCCTTACCCCCTCCCCTTACCCCCCTCCCCTTACCCCCCTCCCCTCCCCTTACCCCCCTCCTTAACCCCCCCACTACCCCCCCTCCCCTCCCCTCCCCCTCCCCTTACCCCCCTCCCCTTACCCCCCCCCTCCCCTCCCTTACCCCCCCCCCCCCCTCCCCTCACCCTTACCCCCCCCCTCCCTCCCCTTACCCCCTCCCTCCCCTTACCCCCTCCCCTTACCCCCGCCCTCCCCTCCCCTTACCCCCTCCCTTACCCCCGCCTCCCCTCCCCTTACCCCCTCCCCTTACCCCCGCCCTCCCCTCCCCCCTACCCCCCCCCTAACCCCCGCCCTCCCCTCCCCTTACCCCCTCCCCTTACCCCCGCCCTCCCCTCCCCTTACCCCCTCCCCTTACCCCCGCCCTCCCCTCCCCTTACCCCCTCCCCTTACCCCCGCCCTCCCCTCCCCTTACACCCCTCCCCTCCCCTTACCCCCTCCCTACCCCCCCCCACCCCTCCCTCCCCTCCCCTTCCCCCGCCCTCCCCTCCCTTACCCCCTTACCCCCGCCCCCTCCCCTTACCCCCCCCCTCCCTCCCCTCCCCTTACCCCCTCCCCTCCCCTTACCCCCTCCCCTTACCCCCCCCGCCCCCTCCCCTCCCCTCCCCTTACCCCCGCCCTCCCCTCCCCTTACCCCCTCACCCATCACACGCAAATGAATTGTTGTTTTTGCCCGCCCGCACTTTCTTCCCATGCTCGCGCCTTCCTTTCCCTTCCCGTCCATTTCTCGTGTCGTATCACAAATTGGCAGGGAAGTGAATGGCAGAAAGGCAACGGAAGAAAAGACAAAATGAATGAATGCATTGGACGGATGGACGAAGGAATTTATACCCGTGAAGAGAGGTAGGGTCGAATTCGTCACTTTTTGAATAGAAGAGATTACCGTTGTTAGAAATGCTGATCACTGATCAGCTTGCGAGGGAGGGGGCATTAGCTTCTGCGGATGCGAGTGCCAATGTTTTCATCTTTTACAAAATAGGCGATTTGCAAAAAGACCATCAAAAAGATGAAGGAAGGGAGGGAGGGGTGGAAGGGGAGAACATTTGGGAGGGGAAGTGATTTTGAGGGTGTCAGGAAGGAATAGAGGCGGGGGGGGGGTGAGAAGCGACGAGTCAAAGACGGAACAACACGGGCAGGGAAAATAAATCATGAGGGAAGAAATGGGAAGGATCTGCACAAATTGGTAGCCATTTGTGCGCGGAACTCGCGCAAAAGCGATGTTTGGTCGGAAGAAGGCGGCTGGGGAATGGGGAGGGGAGGGGGGGGGGGGAAGAGGTGGGAAGGAGGAAGGGGGGGAGAGGGGGGAGGGGAGGGGAGGAGAGGGGGGGGGGGAGGGGAGGGGAGGAGAGGGGGGGGAGGGGGGGGGGGAATGGGGAGGGGAGGGGGGGGGAAGAGGTGGGAAGGAGGAAGGGGGGGAGAGGGGGGAGGGGAGGGGAGGAGAGGGGGGGGGAGGGGAGGGGAGGAGAGGGGGGGGAGGGGGGGGGGGAATGGGGAGGGGAGGGGGGGGAAGAGGTGGGAAGGAGGAAGGGGGGAGAGGGGGGAGGGGAGGGGAGGAGAGGGGGGGGGGGAGGGGAGGGGAGGAGAGGGGGGGGAGGGGGGGGAATGGGGAGGGGAGGGGGGGGGGAAGAGGTGGGAAGGAGGAAGGGGGGGAGAGGGGGGAGGGGAGGGGAGGAGAGGGGGGGGGGAGGGGAGGGGAGGAGAGGGGGGGAGGGGGGGGGGAATGGGGAGGGGAGGGGGGGGAAGAGGTGGGAAGGAGGAAGGGGGGGAGAGGGGGGAGGGGAGGGGAGGGGAGGAGAGGGGGGGGGAGGGGGGGGGGAGGGGAGGAGGGGGGGGAGGGGGGGGGGAGGGGAGGAGTGGGGGGGGGAGGGGAGGAGTGGGGGGGGGGGAGGGGAGGAGGGGGGGGGAGGGGGAGGAGGAAGGGGGGGGGAGGGGGAGGGGGGGGGGGAGGGGAGGGGGGGGGGGGAGGGGAGGGGAGGGGGGGGGGGAGGGGAGGGGAGGGGAGGGGGGAGGGGAGGGGGGGGGAAGAGGTGGGAAGGAGGAGGGGGGGGAGAGGGGAGGGGGGAAGGGGGAGGGGGGGTGGGGGGAATGGGGAGGGGAGGGGGGGGGGGGGGGGAAGAGGTGGGAAGGAGGAAGGGGGAGAGGGGGGGGGAGGGGGAGGGGGGGAGGGGAGGGGGGAGGGGGGGGGGGGAGGGGAGGGGAGGGGGGGGGGGGGGGAGGGGAGGGGAGGGGAGGGGGGAGGGGGGGGGGGGGGGGGAAGAGGTTGTCAATCATTGTCAAAGCTGTTATCGATGAAGGCCATAAACTTATTTCGTCTCCACACGATGTCATCACGTCCCACGGCCACAGCCTCCATCGTTCACCGACCATCCCCCCAGCGAGTTCATTCCCTCTTCCCCCTTAGTGCCGCTCTTCTCTCCCATATTCTCCCCTGCCATTTTGTCCCCTCCGGCGCCTCCATCACCAGCCTCGTCTCCAAATTGCGCCATGCCCACCGATCGCTGGCCGGTCGCAGCCCGGTTCAGCTGCAGTTGCACTTCCTCAGCCTCTGTTGGTCTCTTAATGTGTACGGGTGCACTTTCTTCCGTGCCTTTATGCTCATGTCCAAGGTGCGTTTGATGGGGTGGGTATATCTATTTCAATTGGTCGTCTTCGGCATGGAGGAGGAATGAGGGACCTCCTCCTCCATTTCAGGGGAAATGCCAAACCCCCGCCCTCCTCCCACCTCCGCCCCGCCCATTTTTGTGCCCTGTCTTCCCACAATGGCAAATGTACTAATTAAAGGGGCGTAAGCGGAAAAGTCCGTCAGCCCCACAACACTCCTCGAGAAGGCCAACTTCCATCGGCGGGAGAGAAAGTGCCATTCCCACGGGCACTTCTCCCTCCAATTTCCTCAAATATTGCCATTTGGAGAGCGTGGAAATATTACCTCCCCCTCCCCACTCTTTTGCAGGGCATTTGAGTGTTTTGGAATAGGTCGAAAATTGATTTGATTGGATGGAGAAAAAGTGATGAGACGGACTTTGGCCTTTTCAGCCTCTCCGTGGCAACTTGCAGATCCATTTGGGCCTCAACGATTGGGGAATTTGCATGATCAACGCGAGCACACATAAACAAATGGCGGCCATCGAGATGGACAAATTGGACGTGAAATTCACCCCGAACACCAACTTTCTGGAGGTGGCGACTCGGAGGAAGGACCTTATTGCCACAATCACAACGTCGCAGGTGGCGGGCAGGGGGGGGGATGTGCCCTGTTTCGGTGGTTGGACGGTTAGAAAAGGCTGGATGCATAAAAAAGGCTGCGCCGTGCCCGAAACTCGTGGGGCTACCATTTTGCCTATCCTCGGCGATAAGTTCCTGATTACTTTTGGCACTTCTGTTAGCGTCTTTGCCCACTTTAATTAGCTAATGGAAAGAGGGATGGGAGGGAAAGAGGAAGGGAGGGGGGAGGGGGGGGGGGGAAGAGCGAGGAGAGGGGTGGGAGGGGGGAGGGGGGGGGGAGGGGTGGGGGGGGATTGGATGATGGGATGATTGGTGGTTGTGGCGGTATGCGGAAACGAGTTGACTGCCGCTGCTGAAACGAGCTGGGGGAAGTGAAGTGAGCTGCTTGCGTGTGATTATCAATGAACTTGGCTTGCTTGGGGCTTGGGGTATCGATGACAGAAGGAAGGCCCGAAATTGGAAATTGGGCGGGGGGGATGCAAATGGCATTTGAGCGTAACAATTGTCTTGTGCATTGCGGCATTGATTTGGCTTGGAGGGTGGACGAAAGGTGGAGAAGGAGGTTCAAACTGAGAATGGATGTGCTAAAGCCTTTTTTGTGAAATTTGCCAAAAAGGTGCGATGAAAAGGGCAATGGTTAAGGGAGGGGAAAGCGTGGGATGGGCCAGCAGGTGGTGGGTGAAAGGTGAGAAGACCATTCGGCGGGTGGGCAGGTGAATGGGGGGGGGGGGGGGAATGGGCGCAATTTGGCGTAAAATTACTCATCAGAGAGAGCCCCTCCCATTTCTTCCATTCTGGGGGGGGGGGGGGAAACCGGCACATTTATTGACCGATTGGTTGGTTGGTTGGTTGTTTACACATGCAATGCAATGGCAGAGTTGGGTTGCCCCGAAACGAAATTCTAAATACGAAAGGACTCATCACTTTTAAACTACCGGTTATTGAAATGTCCTTATTTTATAAATATAAATGCATTTTGCTGATTTTGCTCTCTGTCCGAGTGATTTGACTTGGAATTATTTCAGGCAGTGCTTATCAACAATTTACTGAAGCAGCTGAAGCTGAAAGTGCAGCAAGCGAACAGAGACCGAGCAGTCCGCGGCGGCAGTCACCGGCACTAAAATGCCGGCGGGGAAAAATCGCCAAAATGTTATAAATGATCAATTAAATGTAAAATGCTTTCAATGTGTGAAGGGTAATCAAATCACCAACAAACTCTGCTGTTGATTGTGAGCATTTTAAATGACGCCGCCTGAACATTATTAAACAATTCATCTTTTTCCAACAATCAGTAAACCCTTCGCACTTCCCCTTCCCAACCTTTGGTACAACTCCCACCCCCCCACCCCCCCCCCGTCACACATCTCTTCTCTAATCCATTCTTCGCATTATCTGAACGATTTTCTTTTTTTTGCAATTTGATACAGTCCCTAATCTGATTAATATTGTTAATGATTATTGCTAATGGTGTCCAGCGTGCCCCCTCCCTCTGACAATAAGCACAATAGCCTCAGTTGTTGTGCCGTGTGCGGCTGCATCGGTGGCAGCCTTTTCTGTGCCGTCTATTCCTGCCGCCCCTGCGCCTCTTTCTTCCGTCGGTCCGTCAGGGAAAGACGCGAGACAATTGCCGGACGAACAAAAACGACTGTCCCATCGACAAAGTTGAAGGAACCCCCGAGGCTCGCATTTACAGGGTGCGTAAAAAGTTCCCGCACTTTTTTTCATTTTAATTTTAGGGTCTAAAACATCTTTATTTCAAAAAGCTGAGTTCAGAATTGGATTCTTCAGAGTTTTTTGGGCTAGAAAACAAATAGAAAAAGTTAGTTTTTCCCAGAAAAAGAGCCATTTAACAAATTACAAGCCCTCAAAAATGCCCAAAAATTATTAGCATTTAGTCGCGACTTTTTTTTGGCCATTTTGTTCACTACATACTCAAGCGGTGGTTTCAGTGCCCCAATTGCTCTAAATCTGGTAGTTCTCTTAAAATAACCACAATAGACATCCATAGAATTCACCCTTCAAGTGACTTGGCCAAATGTCGTTATATTAAAATCCATCAAATATCGTAAAAATGCTAATTTTATTTTTGAGCTATGAGCGCGAAAATTGATAAAAATCTCAAGATTAGCTGCAAGGGGTCGTTATTTGAGTAAAAGAAACCGATTTAAAGTGTTTGAATGCTTTATACAGAAGCAGAGCTGGATTTGTAGTGGCCCCAAGGCCGAAAAAGAGGCGCGACCAACGCAATAATTTTCGGAAGCGTTTGGAGCCTGTATCGCAGCCAAGGGAACTCATTTCGAACTTGTGATTAAGTTTTAGCCCTGATTCTGATGAACATTTTATATGTAAATTTATGTTTTTTTTTTCTTTTATTCATAAAACAAAAATTGATTTAAAAAGTGCGGGAACTTTTTACCCACCCTGTAAATGCCGTCAATATTAACTAATCTTGGCACTTTCTGTGGGCTTTCAGATGGCATGCGAACTTGCTGTCGGGCCTGCCGCCTTCGGCGTTGCTTTCAAGCCGGAATGCGACCCGAACTGATCGCAACTGGAGACAGTATTTCGTCTCCCAAGCCTAAGTTCGTCGGCTCCCCAATGGACAGTTCCTCTCCTCAGCAAAAGCGTGCCAGGGTCGGCCCATCAGTTGCGCATTTGCCCGTCAAAGTCAATTCGTTCTCCCCCTCCTCTCCCGGAAGCTTTTCGTCTTTCCCTTTCGCCAACCGAATTTCCCAATCGGTCAGAGATTTTTGTGAAGGGGAGAAGGCCATCTGTGCTCAACACTTTGGACTCGGCACTGTGTTTGGGGAAAAGGTTGTGCTTTTCTCCAAATTCTGGTCAATCCCACTGATCAGCAGTTGTTGCCAATCACGCAAGAGGAACACAATGTGATCGAGAAGGGCTGTGTGGTGCTGTTGCTAAACTTTGTACGGACGCAATTCCCCAAAATTGACTCAATTCCAACACAGCAAAAGGTGCAACAACATTAAGCCCCCAGATTAAATGCCTAAATTTCTTTATGATTCGGGGCAGTCCATTGTCGGAAATTGTTTGGGATCCGCCCGACTCGCCCAATGTGTCGAATTTTGTTCATAAAATGATTCCCTTTTAATTAAAGGTCAGCATCCTCAAAAGCTTTACCTTCCACTTCAATTTTCTCCATTACTGCGAGTTGACGGTGAGAAGACTGACAAAGCGTATAAAACCAAAGCAAATTTTGCTCATTAGCTCAAACACCGTCCAGCAGTGGAGGGGCACCGGCAGTTTGTGATCCTTCCAGGCTGTCTGTTTGAACTAGAGCACTTTTCCAAGACGTTCACGGGCCCGGGCAAACAGCAGCAAATGGCGTCAGTTTCCGTCACCGGTGCAGTGCCAAATTAAAAAATATAGTTTTGGCCGCTCGTTTTTGGCCCGGTTTTGCCACTTCATCACGCACGCACACTTACAAATCGTTGGCCATAGAAGCGGCGGAATTTGCCGCTATCCAAGGCATCCAATTGTGGAAGTGCGGTGAGTCTCCCCAACAAAACTTTGGCATGGCCTTTTGATAATGCGCATTTTGTGCCGTTAACGCAGTCGAAGAATGCGTCGACCTTTCGGCAGAGTTCGGCACTGATCACTGCCCTTTGGATGCCCTATTTGCCGAACTCCATTATCTGATCGCCGCTTCGAACGGCGGCGGGACCAATGCGAGGGGTGTCGCCATTCGTTTCGGCCGAATTCTGTCGATGCTCACCGAAGTTTCGGTCTGCCAACCTCTGGGCCAAAAATAAAAAGTGCGCATCATTTGGAAGGCTTTGGGTCGCGAACTGAACGAACTTCTCACTCTGTGTAAAGTGTTCTTGGACCCGGGAAGTTGTGTCAACTCCAATGACCTTTGGGACGCAATGTTCGCCGCAGATTCCGCCAAAGCGAATGCAACAGCAAAATAAACAAAAAACCGACCCAATTACCGAGACTTTCCATTTATGCCCTTCGGGTTGTTTATTTTTACTAGTAAATGCTTTTCATTCAAGACAGGCCGGTGAACACGTTAATATATTTGAAATAAAATCCAAATCTCATCCCTATTAATAAAATTTTAGAAATTTAGCTTAAAATTTTTTTGAAAAATTGCTTAAGAGAAATGCAATAAAACCAAAAACACACCCCTTAAACTCGCACTTTTTGCATTAGCCCCCCAACCCACAAAAAAAACATTTTCTGGCTACGTCCTTGCTGAAGCATTGCATGGAATGAACGGTTTTAATATATGGCAAGAAACATATTTATTTAAAATAATAATTTAATCATTTTCTGATTCCCCTAATATCGCGGGTCAAAGCAGACTTTCGCCGTTGGAGTAGTATTTTCCAACAATTTTTTGTAACGCTTTTGTATTGCATAAGCGCCCAACTTCGGCTTCCGATCCCTCGTCAGAACGCCTTTGTGGTTTCCGATCACTCGGTCTACGGCTAAAATGAACGATTTGGGGGGGGGGGGGGGAAATTGAATTGAATTGGCTCCGTTTGAATTGCACCGACATGGCGCTGTCATAAAATCAGCAAAGTTCCACAACATCTCGCCGGCAATGTCGTTGGAGCATCGCAGCACATCCAACGCTTTGCCCGTTTCTTTGATCAGCTCCGCTTGGTACTGTTCAGAGAAAGCGACGCTTGGCTGCTGAAATTGCACCAAATGCACAAAAGTAATATAAATTAAATTCGGTTTCCGACAAATCGAAGCCGTTAATTGCACCAAATGCACAAAAGTAATATAAATTAAATTCGGTTTCCGACAAATCGAAGCCGTTAATTGCACCAAATGCACAAAAGTAATATAAATTAAATTCGGTTTCCGACAAATCGAAGCCGTTAATTGCACCAAATGCACAAAAGTAATATAAATTAAATTCGGTTTCCGACAAATCGAAGCCGTTTTTGTTATCCGCCCGCCCACCTCAGTGAATCCGCTAATTGCCTCGGCGCCGTATTCGCTCAAAATCACCGGCCTACTAAAATTGTGCCGCCAACTTCGAATTTGACCAATCTTTGACGGCCAATAAAAATTATGCATTTGAACTTTAAAAAACCAACCAATCGATCCTGAATCAGTTCCAACATCCCAATATTCCGATACCAACCTTAGAATTAAAATGCTAAATTAAACTCTAAGAAAAGTATTCAGAAACGCTACCGAAATAATCATTGACACAAATCACATCCAAAAGCGATGCCTTAAAGAAAAGAGTTGCATTTCATTAATTATAATTTAATTTGGTGTTACTTAAAAGTCGTTTTTTCCTTAATTTCAAAAAATCTAACCGATTCAAAAACCGTTTTAAATTCTCAATTTTAGTTTCTATTGACGAATTCGTAATCAGTGCATCAAATAACATATTTTCAGACAATTTTAGAACAAAAAATTTTCCCAAAAATTTGACCAAAAGGGTCTCCACCCCTATGATTTTAGGCCAACTTTGAGGAGCCATAACTTTTCTCAGAATCGAGAGCGACTCAAAATTTTTGCAGATTCGTAATCAGCTCGAGTGGTATTCGGGGTCGTAGAATCTGAATCCGATCTCCGTTTCGACTAATTGAACCCCGAAGCCGAATTCGAACATTTTTCGAAAATTCAAATTCAAAAATTCGGCTCCGGGGTTCGCAATTAGTCGAAACGACGATCGGATTCAGATTCTACGACCCCGAATACCACTAGAAACAGTTTTTTTTTAATCGAACTTTGAAACAAAATTTTATTTTTTCAAAACTAGGGGTACAAATGGGAATATTACCAACTAAGGCAAATAACTCACAACTTTTACTTCTGTCGATTCTTGGCCAAATACGACGGTTACTGGCCTTGTTGAATCGAGCTGCTTGGACAGAATGACCAAATTCCTTAAGGCCGTCCAATCGATGAAACTCCAAATTTCCCCAAAGGCTTTTTATGGCCTCTCTTTACTCAAAATATACGTCTGCCCCGGAGTTCACAGGCATTTTGGGTTCATTTGACAATGACCACATTATGACGGACGGATGATTTCGATCGCGGCTTATCATTTCAGTGATCATTTTCGCGTGCAATTGTAAGAGCGAAGGCGATTTGTAATTCCTAAACGGCCAATGTTTTCGCATTTATTCGTTACAAAACGACCGCTTTCCGTCCCTCCCTAGTAGCGATGTTCGAGACTTGAAATTTACAGAGACTCTCGAACATCCCTACTCCCTACCCACCAAATTCCCACGGCCGGAACTTCCGTAATGACCGCAATTCCCATCCGGTCCGCAAGATGCGCTCTCTCCTCGGCATAAGGGTAATGGCTTGTCCGGTAACAATTGCCGTTTAGCCAGTCGAACATGTTCAAGTCCTTGACCATCGTTGCCCGGTCGAATCCCCTGCCGTGAATCTGAAGAGAGTAAGATTCAGTCGATTAATCAAATTATGCAATCGTTCGTACGCCGATGTCCTCGTGCATCCCAAACCCATGACAGTAAAACGGGAGACCATTGATGTATATTCTGTTTTGGTCAACCGTCACCGTTCGGAAGCCAAAAGTTTCTGAAACGAAAGCATTGAGAATTTCGAGGAATGCAACAACGGCACCTCGGTAGACATCTAAAAGCCTTTCTGAACCGTCGGAAGAAACGGACTCGAGACGAATCTAAAGTTTAAAACCAAAGAACAACGCCATATTGCAGCAAAAGTACTTCCGCAGTGTAAAGCTTCGGGCTTCCCATTCCCTTCGGCCACCAAAGTTCGATTTTAGCGAAACTCGTTGAATTTTGGGCTCCGACCAATTCGTAGATTTTCGTTTCTTCCTCAAAAGTGTATATGCCAACGCGAATTTTGATGCCTTTTTTGGTATGAACTCCTTCGTCAATGTCAATTCGGTAGGAAAAAAATCCTAAAAAATGGCGGAATTAAGCACAAGAAATTCAAAAGACCCGAATGATCTGCTTGAATTCGTATCCCACGGATCAAAATTTGGGGCAAATGCCAAAGGTACACGGAACGAAGAATGCCGGCATAGTTAAAGAAGTCAAAATGCGGCACAAGATTAACCAATTCACGACCCGATGATCTAAAAGGTGCGCAACTCAGCAAAGTTGAATCGAGCTTGGGACACTTTTCAGGCCAGGGCGATTGTAATAATACCAAAAGTACGAAAATAGACTTGAAAATTGAACTCTTTTTTGCTTCCTAAAAGGAAGTGTTTGCCGATACCCCGCCCCCACAAATTTAAACGCTCGAATAAACAGTTTTATCGTTGAGAAATCCCCCGGCGGAATTGTATCGCGCGACAAAGTGTTGTTGACGGCCACAGTGATCAGATTAAGTCCCGTGAGTTGGACTTCGACTTGGAAGGGGAGGTGCCCTCCGACGTGTTCTGCCACCACTTCTCCATTAAAAAACTTAAAAAAATTGTACATCGGAAATCCGCTTAAGCGCAACCACAATAGCGTAATAATGGACACTTTCAAAGCGTATAAATGATCTCCGGGAGGATGCATTGAGCAGAAAATGCGACAAAAAGTATTTCCTTTGGTACCACGCCCATCCGACGTGGTCACGCTGCTCACTGTCCGCCGTCAAATCATTGTAAGCAGCTGGGACGGGAATCAGCGATGAGTTCTGCATCAATCAATCACAGAAAGGGACTTTGGGAGCTTATTGTAGCTGGATCCCCGTTGAAAATTTTTAAAAAATAAAATTTCAGCGTTGGGTCTTGGCCCCGGTCAATCGATCAGGCACGTATTTAGGGGGGGGGGGGGGTACGAGGGGTCACGTACCCCTTAAAAAATTGCCATATTTTAAAATTTTGCTTGAAAATCTCAACAAAATTGAGTCAAAATTCAAAATTTTCTCGGCGGCGCCTATCGGCACCGCCGACCCATCCTCCCCCAGAAGTAAAGCGGAATCTCAAAAAAATTTGCATTTTTGGAAATTGCTTAAATGGAATAAAAAATAAAAACGAAAAATGCACCCAATGTAAGCGAACAATTTTCGAAAAAAAATTGCTTTAAAAATACAATAAAAAGGGAAAAATACACCCCCAAAAATTTTGAAAAAAAAGAAAAACGCAATAAAACCAAAAAAATGCACCCCTAAAAATTGACTTTTTTTTTTGTACCCTCCCCCAAAGCAAAAGCCTAACTTTTCTTTGCCTGCAATCGATTTGACCAATCTGACCTCAAATGCAGCCAAGTCCAATGAAGCCCAATTGTTTCGTAAGCCGATTCCAACACTATTTGGAGGTTCCCTAACAAATGTCCACAACCCGTCGAGACTATCCAATTGCCGGCGTTCGTTTTGCTGGGAAGCAAAAAAGTTTAACACGCCGTCGTCACTTCCCTCCAGCGGGAAACTCTTATAAACTCACAGCCACGAACAAAGCATCGCTGTAATTTTTGATGGTAATTTCCACTGCAAAAATAAAGCAAAAAGTTTTTACAAAAAATGCCCCTTGGACATAGGACATGGCAGCGGTTACTTTGCCTTAAAAAGAAAGAAGCGAATTAAACACCAAAAATTGTAAGTGAAAATACTGCTTCCTCTGAATAGCGCAAATCATATAATAAAGTTTGTTACATATAATATGTCCTTTTTTAAAGATTTGTCCTTTATTTGGGGCACGCGTCCTTTTCCGTCCTTATTTGAAATTTTTGAAGAATTTTCGTTTTAAATTTAAAAATCTTAGACAGAAGGCCAAATCAAAAAGTGCATTTTGAATGCCCCGAGATGCACAAACTGCTGCTTGGAAAGAAAAACTTATTGGGAAAAAATCATTTTAAACGAAACACACGGGCTCAAGATGAATTAACTGTTAAAAAGTTATGAGCCATGAAGTGTCCCTTTCACCGTTGTACCGCTTAATAAATGCGCAAAATCGCACAAAATGCATTCACCACCCTAAAAATCGACTTTTAGTTGTAGGATTAAGGTGTCCCAAAATTACAGGTAAATTTGAGACGAGAAACTTTCTTTGCACAACAATCAATGACGGGCCAGCCGCGTCCTCTGTACATAAGCTCATTGGTGCTTCTCCTCCCTCTTTTCCTCTTGCCCTTGTTCGTGCAGCTCCTTCTAGGCGTTTTATTCGCCATGTTCATCTACTTCCGCAACCCTCCTGCTCCCGCCGACAATGTTTCCACCCATTTCTATGACTTGACTTCGCGTTTTTTTCAAAAGGTGTCTAACTTCTTCCATGGTTTTCGACTCGGAGGTCACCGAGGAAGTCCTTTGAATGCACCCGAAAACACAATGGTCTCTTTTAAACAGGTGGGATTTCTGTAATAATACGTGAAATTCGCATTGTGCTCTTTCCAGGCCCTGAGAGAGGGGGTCGATTTGGTGGAATTCGACATCGGACTAACCCGCGACGGAGTGCCGGTACTTATGCATGACGACACCTTGGACAGAACAACCAACATGAGCGGGCTTCTTCGGGACCATGATTTCAGCGAATTAGCTGCCGAATGTAATTGTGCAGCCAGCTTCAGACGACCTCGCGGAGTTGACCTCCCGGATGAGCCACAACCCGATGGGCGCGTTCCGATTTGTACGCTTGAAGATGTGGTCCAATGGGCGAAGGAAAAAAATGTGAAAATGTGCGTATTTTATGAAGTGGGGATAGACTGATGCACAAACGAAATTTCAGGCTATTCGATGTTAAGGACTCGGACACTGAGGTAAAATGGATGCGAAACTCAAAACCCAAACTAATGCCAGCCACTAAATGTTCAAATCTATTTGTTGGGGAATTATTTAAATTCGGAGTATTGGTGGGAGATCCCCCCCCCATGCTGGGTACGCGCTGGCATCAAGTTAATATTTAGCTGGTCGATAAAATTGGAGAAGTATTCGAGCAGTACGATTTGTTCGACTGTGCCCTCGTTTGCTCCTTCTACCCCTGGGTCATCTATCGGATTAAGCGTCAGAATAATCGGATTCTCACAGGTTACTGACGAGTAAAGCACATAAGGTTGGGTTTTGTCGTCACTGACAGGGCGTCGGGTAAAAATAAAAGAGTAATAACTTTGTTTTACCCCCCCCCCTTTTTTTTTGTTTTAAAGTCGATAAAAAGGTGTTTTCTGGGGCATTCTCTGTCCTTTTATTCATGTTTCGCTTTTAGGAGTCACTTGGCGTCGTCGGTAATACGCCTTTTCATTGAAAAAATCGTCTTCTTAGGTTCATTTCATACGTCGATCTGGAAATGACGATCCCTCGTTTTCCCGCTAATTTGGTCCATCAAGGGGCAGTTGCTCTTGATTCTCTGCTTAAATGGTTTTGAATTTACTATTTCACTTCGTTATAGTCGTCTCATTATTTAGGAGTATCAAAATTTTTCTGCCTCAGTTTGTCGGTGCGGATATGGTGTTGATCGAGGTTAATTGAATTTATTTACAGACTCTTACAATTTATTTAAGCGCGGCGAAATTTACGAGTGAGTCGAGCGATGGACTTGGGTTGAACTGAAATGGGTGTTTCCATAGGAATTTTGTGGAGGATATGCACAACCGAGGGCTGCGCGTATGCGCATGGACAGTGAATGATTCTAATGAAATGGTCTGAAGTTGGATACAGACATGGAAAAGCATTCAGACGGATTTCGTTTCAGATCTGGATGGCACAAAAGCTGAAAATCCCTTTTCTTACCGACCGTCCACTTAATGCGCACCACTTATTGGATGCCACTGACGGAGTAAACAATGCGGAGGTGGCATTGACTTGAATTAGATACTAGATTATGTTTAGAAATCTTTAATAGAATATCAGAGCTTGTGTGGTGTTGTGTATATATATGTGTGTACAACAAGAGTTACCAAAATGCAAATAAAGCCGTGATTTCCCAATTTGTTTTTACTCATTTCGTTTGATGACGCAAATCGGTTAGGTTAACAGAAGCTGGCGGTTGATGGGCTGAGGAGACGGCGGATGAGAAAGTGGATGCCGCCTGCTGTTGCGAGGTATTAATCACCGTAGCGGAGGCAGAACCACCGGATGGGCCAAAGTTTGCGCAGATACGGCCGAATAACGAACGGCAAAATCTCCCACACCAATTCAATGTTACGGGTGGGCCCAGCACACTGTTGAGCTGGTTGTGCGTCTCCACAAAAGAAGTAATGAGCGGAGATACGTAAATGGGGTATCCTAAAAGTTGAAGCTTATGCAGCGTGAAATAATGGTGAAACCGACCGATTGGCTGGTCAGCCGAACTGTTGATTATATTCCGGAGCACCTGACGAGCGTTTTGTATTGAACCTCGTTCGGGGTTCTTATTGCGCAAAAAGATTAGCTCCTGCTGCTGGCCAGCCCAAAATGCCCTCACACACTAAAAAAACATTTATATTAATTCAATACTACCCAAGAATACTTACCTCACTGTTTAACTTGATCACTCGCATATCCAGATGTCTTTTGTTCAGCATTATTATCTATAAAGGGTTTCAACTGCTCTGTACCTCTCAGTCAAATTTAAATAAATAGGTATTGACTAAAATTTATTATATTGGACGGTGGGGTTGGATTCTTTGGATTGAATTTGTTTTATATTATACCTTATAATCTCCCTGTTGACCATCGTCACAAACGTGTCTGAGAGCCAACAAAGATGGTGTGTTAGCAAGAATTGCACGTCGCCTAAATTAAGGAACCTGCATAGGACAAAAAAGCATTTTGCCGACCATTCTGGGTCATGTTCATGCGAAATGAACAAACGTCCACTGTAATCTTTGATCAGTTCATAGAGTTCTGCCGGTTCGTCTAAGTCTACAACAGCAGCAAAGTGATCCTGGTGAAGTTTAAGCGCCATTCGGATCGCCGGAGATATAACTCGATTCAGAATGTCCAAATCGGCAAAAACCCATTCGTCCCCCGGATGAGCAATACGCATATCACCCTTAATTCGAGTTTCTTCAGAGACGCGTCGACAGTTAACCTTAAAAAGTGCGTCCATTCCAAATAAAAAAGATTCTGCTGCATTCGAGTGCCGATTGTATGCTGCAGTTCCCAACGCTCTGCGACCAAGCATAGATAAAGCAAAGCAAAACGCAGTGATAAGCGACACATTTTGATCGGCGGCGTCACTATATTCCGACAACTTCTCAAGTGCCAGTGAAGCCGATCGGCTTTTTACGCAATGCTCAATCCATGCGGCATAGAATAGCATAAAACTCTGGCGAGACTTAAAAAGAAACTTTATTGGGATAAATGTGTAACCGACCGACCAATCCGCCCATATTAATATCGAAATCTTCGTCGTTTGCTGCGCAAAACACCGGATCGTGATCAACAAAACGAGAATTTTTATGGATTCCATCCAAAGCGGTCAAAATAGTCTCATCGGCCAACCAAGCGGAGAGTTGAGGAGAGTCAATAGCGTAAAAAATCACACACTTAACATAGAGCGTAACCAGCAAACGACGCAGCTCATGAATCTGAAGTTGGCATGATTATCTCTTGTATATATTTTATTCGTTGGATGAAAAAATAGAATTGATTAAACTGTACCTGAAGCATATTCACCGCACTGTTGTCCGAAATGGAATATCCGTCCACTACATATTTTGCGACGGTAACCTCCCAAGCGAGCCATTGCAGAGCCCACGCATTGTTGAACAAAAAACAAAGAATTTCTGTTATAACTAATTTTATGGAGAGCTTACTGATAAAAAAGGCGATGAGGTCCACAGGGAGCAACAACAAAAAGAGGCATTGTTGTCTGCCCAGTCTTCGCTGATCGCCTCCATCTCCCGTTGATGGCAGTACGTTCCTCGGAATTCCAAGCCCCGAAGTTGGAAGGTGACAAAGCCATTGCCGCACTCGACCAGCTGAACCATACTGAACAGAGAAAAAACGATTCTTTTCTACAAAAAAATCACTATAATGAAAAAGTAACAGACCAGTTTAAATAATTGCTGGACAAAATGAAACAATCTCCAGGCTTAACTGTGCATGCCCAGCGTCCAAGAAGTAAATCTCCAGCCAAGGAGAGTTGCAGAGACCTTGTTAAGTGTTCATAAAATATTGAATTCAAATTCGAGTCGTCTATCATCGGGCTCCGATCCAACTGAGAAGCTAATCGCAGCTTAGAATGGTCGACGCGGTTGGTGTTGTAATCACGCTCCCAGAATTTAACCGGACGTATATAGGACATAAGAAAAAAGGAAGAGCCTTAAGAAACAAACGGTCAAAAAATGCTTTAATTTACACAACAAATAAGTTTGCAGCAAACTGAGCCGAGACATCTATAAAAACAGACCGAGAAATGGGTTGAGAGGAGCAGAAAGAATGCTGGAAAGCAATGCTTGCGCCAATGTAAGCCCGGAATGAGGGATGCTGAACGGCTGCGCGAAAGCGTGAAAGGCCGACCCCCAACTAATCTGCCAGGGGGCGATGTAGCAAAGTATAAAATGCGCCTTTGACAGGAATTCTTTGAGCTTTGACCAGACAATTGTTGCGACAAAAAGAAAGAATAAAGGAGCCGAAAGAAAAGAAACGGCCATATCTTCTAAAGAGGGCAATAAAGCTTTAAAAAAAGATGATTTTGTCAAAAACAACCTTCAATTAAATTTAGACCAAATCTATCCCTATGAAGCAGATACGTCACCAAAAGAGGAACAAGGAGCAGCTAAAACAGAAGTCGAGGGATAGAATAGTTTACGCTTTGAACTGACATTTGGTTGTGCATAACCAGTCCGGGCCAACCGAACAGCACACATTGTGAGCACCAAAGTAGTTAAATGGCCGTTATGCGAGTTCCACGCTTTACCGGAAGTGCTTATCAGAGAAATGATCAAAAGTGGGTATAACTAAAAGAAAGTTTTGGCGAATTGAACGATAAACTTTTTTTACCGCATTCTTTTCTACACTGACAATCCACACGTGAACCTTTTCGAAAACGGTCAATTTCGCCTCCACAGTTGGCTCGAATTGGCCATACTCGTGCGAACGAAGAATGGGCCGAGCAAAAAGTTTCCATGGATTTTTTGCACGCATTTGGGAATAAACGTTATGGTTAAGCAGAGAAACCAAAACACAAGAAATTGCGAGCAAACTCTTAAAACAAAGGTCATTAATGAAAATATTAAATTTGAAAATTATGGTTTTATAAACTCCTCCCCACCTTACCTCCAAGTGAGGTTGACCGGTTTGGAACATAAGCGTGCGATGAATTCCAAAGCTAAATTTCTAAAATTTATCTATAAAAAGGAAAATGCAACTACAAAATCAAAGTTCGACATGCTGCGCTGAACAAATTGTGCTGAGCTCGAAGGACCAGTATTTGTGCTGAGGACCCAATCATAGAGCACCCCTCCTCTTCATTCGCCACTTTCTCTCCCCCCGAATTCGTTTGTCCGTTTATTGTCCCTTTTTTCAAGCGATTCGGGGAATTTCTCCTCGTCACCGAAGTGCTGCCATTGTTCGTCAAAATGCAACAGCTCAACAACTGTTTTGGAGGCGATGGACCACTCAAAGTGGACTGAGAAGAGTCTTGCTGCAGCTTTTCCTTGGCAACAACACCAACTTCTGGCCTTGTTGTTAAGCGATGCCAAGTCGCGTCCCACAAAAGTTTGACAAATTGAGGATTACTCGATTCACTTAGCGTGTTAATTTTTTAATGACCGCCCATATACTGACAAAAAATACCGCGAAAGCAAATAAGCAATTGCGTTGCTAAGTGCCGCAAAAGCTGAGAAACCAACAGAATCGACAACGTCGTTTTGCGACAAAAGTTGAACTGTTTTGATCACACCCATCAATAAAGCAACCGAAAAAACGCTTCGGCATATGGAAAACATTGAAGAAGCAAGAGAGTGTGAAGAAGTGGCACCTGTTTTTTTTTGTTAAGGTAAAAATGGCATTCAATGTACTTACCGAAAAAGTGCATGTCCAATTGTTCCAACAAATGCATACATAGCGTATTCACCTGAAGAACAAAGAGGCAATCTTAAAATAGATACGGTAAATACCTGCGGCAGAAGTCCAAAAGTAAAAATCAATGGCAGGAAAAGCAATGAATTTGCACAGAAATCACGCATTGTTAAATGAAAGGGGCGATTTGAGTAGAGACAAAGCCAAGACGGATGCCAATTCACAAAAGCTTTGTCGGCAAAAGTTGCCCAGTCGAGCGCAAGAATAATCGAAGAGAGAATAACGAAATAAATTGGACGAGAGTAAGCGACCTGTGCCAATTGCGATTTTGAGACATTGCCAAAAAAAGAAAGGGTATTATTACAAGCCAATTGAAACCATGAACGGGTGAAGCCGAGTCGGGCTGAACACTTTTCAGCAGAGAAAACTTAAATTTTATTGTATTTGAGCTTAGTCACCAAATTCCAATTTCATTGTAGAATATTGTACTTGTGCTCCTGCGACGGTGAAAGCGAAGAACAATAAGGAAATTTCGGCATAAACATTCCTACAAAGCACCAACACGGCCATCAGACCAACAAGAAGTGCCAAAACAACATCAAAAATGGAAGAAATGATAGAAGAGTTCCTATCAAATATCATGGCGAGTGAGAGGCGATCCAACTGAAAAGGATACAAATGGTGAACGAAAACCCCGATTTCGATTTTCCTAGTCTCTGTCATTCCATCGACCAAAATTCTAACCAATTGATGGCGGTATTACCTTTAATGTAAATTCGCGCTGCACAGAGTCATTAAAATTAGCGACATCTTTATTTCTTCCAAATGGCCACCAATTTAACCAAATTGGGCGTTTTAGCCTGTAACAGTACTTCATCCGGGGACGACTCGTCAAAGCATCGCGGACCGAATGATAGAGAAGCAAGCCGGAAGGAAGCGGACGCCCCAATTGGAGATCATTTAACAGATGAAAAGGAGAGTCTGTTTCAGAAAATAAAATATAAAACTTTGGGTCCTGGTATGGTATATACTAAATCTCTATCTATCATTGTTGTAAGAATATTCCGGCTGATGAGAGAGAGGAAAAAACAGTATAACCAGAATAACTGACAAAGTGATGATCTTTGTTCACAAACCAACAAAGGAGGGGTTAAGCTGCTCAACCCCTTCCAATCGTTCGATGACATTCGATGCAGCGAGTCGTTCTGAGCGTGTTCTGGAGTGAGCGCGAGTAGCCATTCTCGGGACAGATTCCAATTCTCCAGCGGTAACATGGCAAAATCGCTGCATTAATGCAAGCAACTGACTGCTAAATACAAAGTGGCAGATGAAACTCCGGCAAATTTGTATTCAAATCTTAGGTTAATTTAATAAATTTTAATCCTGCGTTTGTTGCTCAAAAGCAAAAACCTTGAGTCCGTCGATATATGTCTCCGATGAATATTGGACGCTTCTCTTGAATTTGATGGTTCGCCAACACCGGCTGACGCCCTTACTCCGTGCAACGCGTTCGCCCGTAACAAGTTGATGGGCTTTATGTATCGACTGGCTTCATCTGACGAAGAGCTGTTCTCTGGTGCCAATTGCTTGCAAGACTCCGTCGGATGATCGATACTTGAAAAGGATGTTGAAGACGAAGACACTGACAGTCCGTTCCCTTTCTCAACATCTCTGTTTGACGACGTGTCAATAACATTGACCACCGTCGGCTGGTCTCTATACAATTGATCGTTGTTGCTTTCATCAATTAAATTTCTAAACAAAACTAGCACTAATCTTTTCTAATGATAAATGAATTACCTTTTCTCATCAATGTCATTCTTAATGTTTGCGCTAATTGAAGTTCTTTCTTGTGACGAACTTTCTACGTTCGGTTGATTACTACGACGTGCCACTGCTCGGATAAGTTCTGCAAATTGTTTGGAAGGGGGCTCATAATTTTGCCGACTCAAAGCTTCACAATTGGACATTTCCAACAAGGTCGGAACATTCATAAGCGATTGCGCAGTTCCTGAACCTAAAGATTGGGTTTCCGACCAGAAAATTCTCATCTGTGGAGGCGTACGACTCGAACACTTTGCCAAGTTTGACAGTAACTGACTTTTTGATCCAAACCAATAAGTAAGCCAATTCCCATGCTCATCCTGGAAAGCATGCACAGCACCAGGACTCGTATCCATAGAATCAACGGCAAGATGACGCGGCTGGGAAGACGACTCTTCGGCACTTTTTTCGTTTGAAATTTGAGAATGACGTGAAAATGTTAACTCGCTTAATATATTTTTTTGCCGTCTCAATTACTTATTTTTTAAATCAGACTCACTCCTCTGCAGATCTGTCATCGGTAGTTCCTTTGTCTCCAAGTTGCATAAGTCTGTTCATTCTCACTGATTCTACAGTTAGAAATTTCAAAATGTTTTGATATAATTTCAAACCAATGGCATCCATAGCTTCGGGATGTTTAGCAATAAGTTCCTCGAGAAACTTTGTTATTTGCCTTTTCAGATCTTCAGGTTCTGTCATTTTCTGTGGTTGAACTAAAAATCATATCCAAGCTTTACTACAGTTACTCAACTACCCAAATCCATCGATTTTTTTCGATTTGAATCGACCGAAAACAAGCCATTCTTCAAGGCGGTCTCCACGTTCTCCTCGATCTCTCTCTTTTCACCAACAGCAATTGGATTAGTAAATAAGCTAGAAGAGCAACACGGCTCCTGCTGTTCTAGGCCGTCGTCAAAAACAACTTGCTCCGTCCCATCTGTTAATTGATTAGCACCTTCATTTTTAGTTAAACCTTAAAAAACAAAATGTAATTATTTGAGCTTAAACATTAAGGCGAACCCATTTCCCCGACATTCAACGCTGAAAATTTTAATTCGCAATCAGTGCCAACCACATCCAAACCGTGGTCTCGTTCCATTCGCCAATTCACACCGAACTCATCTCCTTCAGGAAACCCAAAACTTCCCGACTTTGTGAAAAGTGATGTTGTACGATATGAATCCTTTTAAAAAAGAGAAATTTCTGGTTATGATCAAAAAAAGTGAAGGAAAGCCCCTGACAGGTTTATTTAGTGGAAAAGAAACACCGAGTTCGTGTTCTGCTTTCTTTAAGGTGTGATTGACGACAGCGGACCTCGAATTTTAAAGTTCGAATGGTTGGACTTATGTGTTCTCGGGTTTCCATTTGCTTTCTCAAAACCTGAATTTCTGTTTTCGCTTTTCTCAGCTCACTCGCATCGTTTGTCGAATTGATCCTTCGGACAAATGATAGGCCGCCCAAGTCCTCCTCACTTTTGCGTCTTTCACTTTGTAAATGTTGACCAAACGAGTCGTCATAAACGACAGAAGTGCGCTCATTTGGTGAAAAATCAGTTTTAGTTGATTTAACTAGCTCTGAGAAATTTCCAAGTTTATTTTGTTGTTGAGATGACGAAAGTTTCTAAAGACCTACTTGTAATAAGAAAAAATCAACTAATGCCTTTGGTAGGAGATCCAAACTGTCCGCAGGTACGAGTCCCGCCGTCCGAGCCGATCGTTTAGCAATACGATGGCTTTTGTTCGCAAATTTGTGTACGAAATTCGCCGAAAATGAGTCGGAAAAAGATGAGCTCGCTGATCCGCTTATGCCAATATTTTCCTCGTCTTTATTTCCATCAGCATTTGTTAACGAATTTCTCCTTGTGGGCCCGAAAGATGGCAGTGAATGGTAATAAACGGCACGTTTTCTGAACAAAATGTGATTGAATTGCCAATTACTCTTGCCAACCAGGGTCGTAGCCAGAAAAAATTCTCGGGGGAAAAGGGGGGGGGGCAAGTGAAAAAAGTCGATTCTTAGGAGTGCATTTTTGGTTTTATTGCATTTTTCTTTTAAGATTCCACAAAAAAAGTTCATTTTCAGTAAAATTTTTTAGAATTTTTAATGAAAGTGCGTAAAAATTTTTAAGATTTTACCGATTTTGTTTTTTTTCTCAATAAACATTTCGGGGGCCACCTTGCCCCCCCCCCTGGCTACGGGCCTCTTGCCAACATTTGTCACTTACCGTCTTTTGCGGCGTTGCTTTAATGAAGCAAGCTCACATCCAATCGCCTTATTCGTATTCCCTTCCATTTTTCTATTGCTCTTGCGTTCATTATTATAGTTGACCAAATTTGCGTTAGTTTCACGTATCGAATTGTTCCGGGCCCTTCTCTCATCAGAACCATTGAATGACCGTCGAAAATGAACACTGTGCTGACTTTGCTGCAAAGCCCCCTGATCTAGCTCGAGCATTTCAATCATATCCAATGCGTTGCTTTCAGTTGCACGGGTAGCACTAAACGAAGACCCGGAGAAGCGAGTACCTTGGGCACAATTCTGTTAAAAATATACAAGAATAACTATTAAAATGTAGTTAAATTATGTATGTATTCTAGACTCAAAACAGTCGGATCCAAGCCTTTTATCGAACCTGTGATTCCTCATGTACATCTTCGTTGCTCTTCTTCGATTTGTATTTGATAGGCTGAACAGTGTCAAAGATGTGATGAAGATAGCCGACGGAGATTTTGATGAACAAAAAAAGAATGCCCAGAAAAGACAAATAACCAACAACGTAGCCATAATTCTGCACATCTCCGCCTTCGTTGATAGACAGTCCGAACAAAAGCGGAAGAATGAACAACAGTGACCAAAGATACAGGTGAAGAGTATTACAAAACAATGAATTGGCCGGTTCATAATACCATCCACCGGTCAGAGAGGCCCAAATACCCTCACGAGCGACGTCAGCAATATGTCCGCCAAAGGGCATTATCGTGCTTAAGTAACTACAATTTGTATTGTACATACAGTACCTTCAAATCAAAGCAAAACAATGTGCTTCCGGGGTTCTACATATTTAGCCATTTTTTATTAAGAAAGATGCAATAAATTTTTCCCATTTTTGAGATTTCAAAGAAAACCATTTTTTAGAATTTAAAAATCAGATGCCTAAAATAAGTTTTTGATCCTATTTTAAAGAGAAAATCCAAAAATAGCTTTCTTAGACATTTTTTTAAGTTAAAAAAAAAATTTCCAGGAAAATTCAAAAAGTAATGAGAAAAATGTTTAAAAACTAACTAATTTGGCCATCTGTCTTATTTATTTTAAATTGAACGAAAATTTTTTCAAGAAATCTCAAATAAGGACAGAAAAGGACGCGTACTCCAAATAAAGTACAAATCTTTAAAAAAAGTACATTTCAATTGTAAAATGGGGTGCCCCAAATAAAGTACATACTTTAAAAATCATATGTATGTGTGTATCACATCCCTGGTTTAGTCTGGTGACAAATGCAATTTTGGTTTCTATTGCATCATCGTGCATTTTTTTTTTGTTCTTTCATTTTAAATACATATAACTGCTACATCTTTGCCAGCCAATATTATCGGCGGTAGAAATAATTACATTCACATACCTTCCTTTCATCCACCGACAATTTATGTGTATTTACACCCTTCAGTTTTTTCCAAATAACTGACGTTTGTGCATCCTTTAGGCTCTCTGCTTGTTCCTTTCCTTTTATGATGCATTATTGACCACTTTTGCCATATTTTTGCCTCGACCACTCCGAAACCGCAGATAAGCGGCGAAGTTACTTCTCTTTCCAATGCGTTTCACGTTTTTTCTCTCAACGTTACTTATAACGATCGGTCAATTGGAATGCAACTTTCATGATCACCTGAAGATCAGCAAGGATTTGCCTATTCAATGTCCAAACGAACTGACTGTCTCGATCGGACACGAAGTGCCCTTTGTCTTCTTATACACGTTAGTGCTTTTGCTTTCCGTATCTCTTTTTCGTTTTTTGCTTTCAGGGAAACACTTGAACACAGCTTGAGTTTGGTCCTGAACACCAGTTGGGCTGTATTAAAACTGACACCAAAACAAATTACACTAAAAAAAGGGAATAATTCGCGTGCTCAAGTGAATGTCACCGGACTGTCCCTAAGCAGTCGAACGTACATTGAGGTTCAAAATTGTTCGTTGGTTTTGGACAACGGAACGTTTGTCGAGCGTTGTCCCTTTGAGTGAGTTCTTTGTTGAAATGTAATATCATTGTCTTCTATTTCAGTTCTAAGGATTTGTTTGTTCCCGTTGCCGTGGTCAAAAGCAAAGTGATCTCCGTTTTAATCATTATCACCGGATGGGTTTACTTCTTAGCGTACGTTAACCATTTTTGCTGAAGTATTTATTTCTTTCAGATGGAGTATTTCATTTTACCCGCAGATTGTTCTCAACTTTCAAAGAAAGAGGTTTTTCTAGTAACTGTGTTTAAATGACTTTCTCTTTTAGTGTTATTGGACTTAATTTTGACTTTTTGTTGCTGAATGTTATTGGCTTTTGCTGTTACACTGTGTACAATGTGATGCTTTATTTCGACCAACACGTTCAGGTTCGTTCTATTGTTATTTACTATTATTTTAGTTATTTTTTCTAATTACTAAAACAGCAACTCTACATTGAAAGGCATGGCCAGCGCAGTCTAATTCCGGTGCTCATCAACGACGTCGTGTTTGCCACGCATGCGCTTTTAGCTTGCATCATTACGGGTCTTCAATGCTTTGTCTACGAGGTGAGGAAAGGAAATGTTAGGAAGGTGGTTTGAATCAGTCAACCAAACGTTGTCATTGATAAGTGTAGTAATAGAAGGCTACTTCCTCATAAGCCCTCCAATCGAGTCTCTTTTATTGAGTCGTCAAAAAAGTACTTTGTTCTTTTTAGCGTGGGACTCAGCGCATCTCTTACATCGGTCGTAGTTGGGCGTCCCTTCTCCTCTGTTTTTCGTTTGTCTCTTTGGCTCTGGCACTTTTTCATGTTCTGAACTGGCTCGACTTCATCAATTACCTCTCGTACACAAAACTGGCCGTTACATTGAGCAAATACCTTCCCCAAGCCATTCTCAATTTCAAGCGAAAGAGCACTGTTTGCAATGTTTTGAATAAATTTAAGCGATTTTAGCCTTAGGTCGGCTGGAGCATCGGTAATGTGTTGCTGGATTTTTCGGGTGGGTTTATGGACATTTGCCAGATGTGTCTTCAAGCAACAAATACAAGTGATTTGCTTTTTTTTTCCTTTAAGCGCTATTTTTTAAAGATGATTGGAGCGCATTCACTGGGAATCCAGTAAAATTTGGACTCGGCATCGTTTCGGTATTTTCTGAAAATCTCTCCTTTATTCCTCCCAATCCGTAGATGCTTTTCGACATACTCTTCATCACCCAGCACTACGTCCTTTACCGTGCGAAGGTTTTTAATCAAATACCTAAACATTTCCCCACTTTTACCAATTTTTTCTATTCCATGAGGTTAACTCATCCTACAACAGAGTGGAAGGGACGGACGCGAACGCAGCAATTCTTCCGACACCTCCGGCGCCGTCAACCGCTGCCTCGCCCGTGGGTTACAACCCGCAATTCGCAAATGAAGCAGAGCCGATCATTTTACCCGAAACGACGGATCGGTGATAGAAGGGTTTCAACGTGTTGGTTTTGTCCGACCCGGTCTTTTCACACGCCCCTAGGCTGCATCGGTGATGCAGACAAGTTCTTAAGAATTTTTAAGGCATCAAACAAATTTTAGCAGTAATTTATCACCTCGGTGCCACTTTTTTCCTTTTGATATTCTTTTTCTGTTGTCTGTGTTCAGAATTGTGATAGAACTTCCGATTCCCCCTTTCTTAGTCTTTGATGACATTTTGACCGTTGTAATTGACTACAACTTACATTCCTTCTTATCTGTTGTCCTTTTTACGATTGCTGACCTAAGCCGCACACATTAAATTTGCATTTATTGCCAATGTTGTACAAATTGAAAAACTGTAAGTGTGAATGAATTTATGTTGCTATGGGATACCTAAAGAAATGCGAGTTGGTTTGTGGGAGAAGGGAGGGGGGGGGCTTTCAATTCTTTGTGGTGGTAAGGAATGGACCCGCGAAAGGGGGAGTTCCTTGGCCAAAAGGTATTCGTTGACGAACTCAACCAAATACGGCTGGTCAATCCCGGTGAGCGTAACAATGAAATCGGCCGGTAACTTTCCCCTTTTTGAGCTCTGATAGACTCGGTTGCAAAGTTGGCCGCGGAGGGAAGGGAATTTGTCGGTCAATTTGAACACTTTCTCGGCTCGGTCTCCGATGTGCGGGAAGCGATGGAAACGGTGAGAAGCGTTGGGCGGGAAAGCGATGCATTTTCCAAGAACTGCGGACTTTGTTTCTGCTAACAGATCGGGCGGATAACGGACAGAGAACGGCTGAAACTTCTGTCGTTACAGAATCGACAGGAAAACCAACGGGAGGAGGCGGAAGAAATGCAACAGCTGAAGGTAAAGTGAAACTTGAAGGAATTGAGGTCAGACGAACATCGGAAGGACGAACCCCAACCAGGGATGGGCGGGATTCCGTTGTTTTTGGGCCTTAAATAATTTTAATTCATTTGAAAAGTTTTTGGCCCTTTTTTCCGCTATCAACATGCAAAAGCTAAGCGATTAGACAAATTCAAAAAAGTTATGGCTAGTAAAGCTTGAAATTTGATTTCTTTAGCCGTAACTTTTTTGAAATTTGTCCAATCGCTTAGCTTTTGCTTGTTGATAGCTTTCATTAGTTGTAAGCTTTCGAATGATACCAAAATCTTTGATTTGGTTGACTTTGAAAAAAGTTATAGGGATAAAAGCTTGAAAAAAGTAGAGTTGGGTAAATACCAGGGATGTGTATCGTATCGTATCGTATTTTCGCTAAAAATCACGCGTATCGTAATTTTTGAGACTCCAGACTTGGGAGGGGGGTCGGCGGTGCCGATAGGCGCCGCCGGGGGAAAATTTGAATTTTTGACGAAATCTGTTAAGAATCTCTTATGGGTTTTTTCTCAAAAAACATTTCGGGGGCGGGGGGTATGCCCCTACCCCTGCCCCTGCATACGCGCCTGCCTAAAACCCTTTAAAAAGTACCGTATTTTTAAAATTTCGGTTGAAAATCTGTTAACAAATCGAGTCAAAAAATTCAAAATTTTCTGACTCGTATCGTAATCGTAAATATCGTAATTTTGGCCGTATCGTGTATCGTAAAAAAATCATATCGTATTTTGGTGTATCGTAAATATCGTATATCGTATTTTGAGGAGACGATATCGACATCCCTGGTAAAATACCCATCGGAAGCACTCCTTTGGGATTCTTTCCAATTTTGAAGGGTCTGGTCAGTGAGCGGCAAAAGGAATTGGAGCGGCTGAATGTGGAGTTGGCGTGTCTGAGAGCGGTCGAGGCGCAACAGAACGAATACCTGACGATTTGCAAGAAGATTGAACTGAGGAGGGTTTAAACAAACTTTTGCGATTTGTACCTCTTTTGAATTAAGACGCAAACAACAACAACAAATTTCTTTATACATGAGCATTTAAGAAACTTTTATGTAGCGAAGGGATCGAATGAAAAGGTAGAACGGAACTCAAAAAGGGTAATGCTCCAATGGATCCTCCCAAGTGTCCGTGGAGTTTTTAGTTGAAATTTGGCACACTGGTAGATTACCCCCACATTGCTGGAGTATTACCAAATTGGTTTGACGAAAAAATGAAAGGATGGCGAATGGAGCTGGTTTTGGCTATCCAAACAAGAATACCTGAGCGTGTCGGGAGATATACACAGCGTTCTATGTTCTACTTGAGGGGGGGGGGGGTATAAAAGTGGCGGATGGACCCGTTTTTCCGTCTTCATCTCTCGCCTCCCTCTGGGCTTTCCTTCAGTCAGTTCCGACTCCTACTGACGGCTGCCATTCGAACTCGACTTTCGGGCGCCGAATGTGTCCGATGGTACGGGCGGATGGAGCCGTAATAGCGAAGAAGGAAGTTACGCGTTTGTCGGCGACTGAAATGGCCGCCGGAATGGCAGGTGCGGCAGAGGAACAGCGGTGGGAATTGGTATTTGAGGAACTGCGGGTCCTTAATGGGGGAAGGGCGGCAGGGTGCCATCCCAGAATGAAACAAAAAGCGAAAATGCTTCTATGTAGACAGGTGCCGGAATTGCCCGCTCACCTCCGTGACATCCCCGTGCAGTCTTGCATTGACGATATTGTGTGCCCTCCACAAGTACATCACCGTGTCATGGAGACGACTCACCTTTAATTGTGATGGTGGAGAGAAAGTATTTAAATTGATTGGTGCTATTTTAGATAAGAGTCTTTTCGAGACAACCAAAACCCGAGACTTAGAACCACAGTTTTGGATGTTAAAAGGGCAAACAATAAGCCCTTCTTTTCCTCCTTTTACGACCAATCAAAACTCACTCTCTGCTCGTTCATCGGAAAAAGTTCCGAAGTCATTTTCATAAAGTGCCTCTTGCAGTGTTCACATCCGAAGAAAGTGCTGACCCATCCTTGAATGGCACGTAATGGCACCAGCGGGTTGAGGGAAAGTCGTTCTGAACTGGGCGGCACTGTGAGAACACATCAACATTATGCGCATCCTTATGTAATCATCAAATGTGTCCAAATATCTCCCAAATGACCCTTTACTGCATCCATATAAGCGTGTACGGTGAGCGCGTGGAAGATGCTCCACAGGCCGCAGGTGTAGCCGCGGAATTCGGGCGAGGAGCCGGAACAGTGCTGCCAGGAAGCATTGGACGGGAAAGGCTTGCCGTAGACACGCTGGAAGTGCGAAGTTCGATTGCGCATCGAAACCCAACTCTTCTCGAAAGATGAGCAAAAGACTGCCCTAACTTCGCACCTCCACGTTCTCGAACTGATTTCGCCACTCGGACGCAGTGACCAACTCCGGCTTTCCCTCCAGAAACTGCTTCAAGTGCGCGAACACTTGGCGCGCCCGCGCACTCCTCTGCAGATTATTCGCCTCAGACGACCTTTTCACCAACGATTTGGCCCTTCGCATCGTTTCATTGGTTGAATCGAAGCTTTTTGTGGGAAAATGCTAAAAGGGAACAAAAGGAGAGCGGCCGCTTCGGCTGAGTTACCTCAAAGAGCAAAACTACGAAATTGTATAAACGACGGAAGCGATCGCCCCGAATCATTTCGTCCATCCGAGTCACTTCGTCCAACAGTGCCATCCTCACCTGTGCAAAAGCGGAGTAGGGGTCATTCGCGTCTGGCCACTAGCGTCTGGCCATTAGCGTCTCGCCACTAGCGTCTCAGTACAAAAAAGCCGACTAAGTCCCACCAACAAAAAATGTTTCTAGAATTTCATTAGCAAAATTTTTATCAGATTGTGAAGCATTTGTAAGCAAATAACAAGTTAGCAAAACAAATTAAAAGGTAAAACTCAGTCATTTTACTAGAAAGACACCCGATTTTGTTAAAAAATGTTTTAGAAACAAATCAGAAACCTTGGATTAGGGGTTCATTAGGCTTAGGCCTAAGCCACCCCAGCTTGGGGTTCGTTAGGCTTAGGCCTAAGCCACTCTGAACTTAAAATTCCTGCCCTACTACATGAACTTTGGTAGTATACTGAACGATGTCACTTTATAAACAAAGACAAAGCAAAAAAGCTATCAAAAGCGGTTAGAAGCTTAAAAGATGAAAAAATTATAAATCGTATTCGAAAATGTAATTTTGGTTTATATTTAATCAAATTTTGCAGTCCAAAAAATATAAAAAAAGTGGTTGGGACGGGAGTGGCCCTTTTTGTACTGAGACGCTAGTGGCCAGACGCTAATGGCGAGACGCTAGTGGCCAGACGCTAGTGGCCCTGAGACGCTAATGGCGAGACGCTAGTGGCCAGACGCTAATGGCGAGACGCTAGTGGCCAGACGCTAGTGGCCCTGAGACGCTAATGGCGAGACGCTAGTGGCCAGACGCTAGTGGCCCTGAGACGCTAATGGCCCTGAGACGCTAATGGCGAGACGCTAGTGGCCAGACGCTAATGGCGAGACGCTAGTGGCCAGACGCTAATGGCGAGACGCTAGTGGCCAGACGCTAGTGGCCCTGAGACGCTAATGGCGAGACGCTAGTGGCCAGACGCTAGTGGCCCTGAGACGCTAATGGCCCTGAGACGCTAATGGCGAGACGCTAGTGGACAGACGCTAGTGGCCCTGAGACGCTAATGGCGAGACGCTAGTGGCCAGACGCTAGTGGCCCGTTTCGGCAAAAGCGAATGGACGCAAATTGAACTGAACTTACCGCCTTCAACAAATCAGTCTCTGACACAAAATACAGCTTCTTGCAACTGAAAGAGGGACGATGGGAAGAACGGAAGGAAGGCATTCAGCCAAAGACTGACGACTAACCGATCAGGGAACCGTTCGCAGTCAATCGTTTCAACATGAGGACGGCTCGATTGGGTGCTCTGTTGCTGCTCGGTGTCCAACGAGATGAAATTCCCTTCAAATGGGAGGGGAAGTCGTCCTCTCTCTCTCTCGCTCTCTCTCTTTCTTTTCTCTTTCTTCTGCGCCCTCACTCTCTCTCCTTTCTCTCTCTTCCGCTCCCTCACTCTCTCTCTTTTCTCCCTCCTTTCTCTCTTCTCTCTCTCCTTTCTCTTTCTTCTGCGCCCTCACTCTCTCTTCTCCCTCCCTTTTCTTTTTCTCTCTTCTGCTCCCTCACTCTCTCTCATTTCTTCCTCCTTTCTCTCTTTGTTTTCTCTCTCTCTTCCGCTCCCTAACTATTGCGCTCTCTCACCTGGCTGCACTCTCTGCATCGCCTCGTCCAGAGTGACTGGCCCTTGGAATCTGTCCGAAAAAGAATTAATCACCGCAATTTTCGAGTCTCTCACTGCTCCATAAAGATGGACTGCTGGTCATCCCTCTTAAACATGGCCACATAAGGAAACTTTTTAATTCCTAAAATTGATTATTGTGGTTCACTGATCATTTTGTGCTGTGATTAACACCCAAAAAAGCCTTGCTCACCCAACATCGGTATAAGTGCCGAGTTTGACAAAGCTCGTCTCACTCCGATCTGTTGTCGATTCGGCCAAAGGTCGAGGATGGACTAGGAGTGAATTGTGAATGTTTGAATCGAATCTCGGATCCGTGATTGTCCACCACCGCCACTGATTTTCTTACCTGGACCCCGACGGAGTCAAACTGTTCAAAGATTATAAGCAAAAAATTGGCGGACGGGGGGGTGCCCTGCCAAAGGTCTTCGAATTGAGTGTTCCTAAAGGTTCGTGGGATGGAAAGCGCCGTTTATCGGCCCTCCAACTGACACATTCACTTCCAAATGTCGCAAATTGGGCCAGTCCGCATAGGCAAATCTGCTGTACTCGTTGAGTATCTGCAAGGAGTATAAATTAATTAAGAAATCTTTTTGACCCATTAGCCAATCCCCGCACTTCCTCACCTTAGTCGCCAGTTGGTCCCTAAGGTTTGTCCCGGAATGCGACGACTCCATCTAATTAAATATTTATTGTTCAGAAATGAATAAAGGTTATTAATGTTGAAAAACAGCGAACCAAAGTGCCGTCGCCGAAGGAATTGGCCGACCGGGGGAAGTATTTGATCATCGGAAAATAGGCAACCGAATTGGAACGACAAATTTGGCCATTGAAAGTGTCGGCGCAATTCACTGCGGCAACCTGAAGATTGGAAAGGACACGAAAAGCTTTCACCAACTTAAAACTTCTTCACCTGCACAACTTCGCTCCACCGCTTCACCACTGAGGCGAATTGGCGGTAGAAAGGAGCAAATGCTCGGCAGTGACCACACCTTTCAATTAATGGGGGAGGGGTCAATTAATTAATCCAAAAGTGACAACGAAATGCCCGCCGACTGACCAATCGGCGTAAAACTCCACAACAAAGGCGGTGTCCCGGCCGGGCTCGAAAACGGTGTCTGCAAAAGTGTTTTGGTCGAGGTGTCTTCAAATTGATTTGTTTGAACACGCAGAAGGGAACGGACAAACAAACATAATCGGGTCGGCGCCCGGCTGGTAGAGAAGCGGGTTGCTGCCCTGGGGCACGTAATTCACAGAGGCCCTAAGGGCATGACCGATTTGGAAGAACAGAAAAAGACGGAAGGAGGCGGCGGACAAAGAGGGGAGGCGGGCGGAAGCGGAGGAAGGGCGCCTCTTCCGGCAAATCATCTCGCAATTGTCTTACAATTTCTGGTTCAATTTTTGCTCAAAAATTGTCTGAGAGAGAGAGAGGAAAGCGATGATGTTGGAGGGGGAAGGGGGGGGGAGGAGGGGGGGGGGGGGAAGGGGGGGCAAATCCAAAATGCCCAGAGGGGGAGGAGGGGGGGGGGGAGCAAATCCCAAATACCCAGAGGGGGAAGAGGGGGGGGGCAAATCCAAAATGCCCAGAGGGGGAGGAGGGGGGGGAGGGGGAGGGGGGGGGGCAAATCCTAAATGCCCAGAGGGGGAAGAGGGGGGGGGCAAATCCAAAATGCCCAGAGGGGGAGGAGGGGGGGGAGGGGGAGGGGGGGGGCAAATCCCAAATACCCAGAGGGGGAAGAGGGGGGGGGGCAAATCCAAAATGCCCAGAGGGGGAGGAGGGGGGGGAGGGGGAGGGGGGGGGGGAGCAAATCCCAAATACCCAGAGGGGGAAGAGGGGGGGGGGCAAATCCAAAATGCCCAGAGGGGGAGGAGGGGGGGGAGGGGGAGGGGGGGGGCAAATCCTAAATGCCCAGAGGGGGAGGAGGGGGGGGGGGGCAAATCCCAAATACCCAGAGGGTCGGTCGGATTATGATCAGTGCCTCCCCTTGAACATTTCGCCGGAGAAAGCAAAGAGCAATTGGCGTGGATAAAAAGCGAGAAGAAAGAAGAGAGGAGATGGGAAGAAAACGAAAAATGCGAATTTGAAAAGGGAAACTAATGGGGCGGGGCGGGGGGGGGGACAAAGTGAAAGTGAGGAAGAACGGGCGGGGGGGGGGGGTGTGTTCATTCTGCTGATGCTCTGAGAAGGGGGGGGGGAATGGGTTAGTTATTTGAGATGGAGCCCACTGAACTGCTTTGTAAATGTTAGCATTACTCATCAGCGAAAGGTTGTCGGAAGGCACGGGGGGCGAGTGAAGAAAGGTTAATGACGGGGAAGAATAAAGAGGGGAGGGGAGGGGAGGGGAGGGGGGGGGGGGAATTGGGGACAAAAAGGGGGAGGCATATTTATGATGGAACTGGGACGACACAACAAAATTGTCCTAAAAAGCAGACGTCGTCGAGTACAATTAGAATAAAAAACGGCAACATAAATAATGGAAAAGCACTCTCCTGAATTCCCCCCTTTCCCTCTGCCTCCCGCATCAGTCCACCCCGACGATCCTTTGGCCACCCCCCGAGGCGTGTTCATCGGCTCCCGTCGGTCGTTGAACCCTTTCCCTCCTCTTCCTCAGTCAGCTTCCTTCCCACGAATTAAGCATTCTTTTTGCTATTTCCTTTGTCAACTAATTTTCGATTGTCTGCGACCGAAATGAGAGAAAATAAAGCAAAAGGAAAACATTTGGGACGAATCAACTGCATAAACGCGTTGCTCAATTGACTGGTCGCCGCCTCTCTTTATGAAAGTTGAACGGAGGGGGGGGGGAATCAAAAGGTTGAAAGTATTGTCCAAAAAGCAAGACTAATTTGGGCTTTTTGAGCCGCAGAGTTAGCTGAAACGGACTTTGATCTTTCAAATTGGCTGGACTAATTTTCCCTGCTATCTCATCTTCGCCTCTTTGACATTTTTGGGGGAAGGGTGGACAAAAACACTAAATTTGTTTTATCCGTTGGCATATTTTTGCTTAAATATTTTGGAGCTGCCACTTATAAATTTTCTTTTTAGAAAAAATAGAAAATATTTTCTTTTATGATGAAGTGTGAGTGTTTGTATGCTTTTGTTGCTGTTCCGTTCGTTGCTCTTTCCCATTCCAATCCTTCCGTCTCAATGACAGTCCCAGCAGCCCAGATGTTAGCAATCGATTTGACGATTTGTAAATAAACTTGGGAGATGGGGGGGGGGGGGGGGGAACAGCAGCAGAGGTTGTTTATGGAGGGGCGGGGTGAAGAGGGGGCGGAGGCTTTTGTCCGGGAGGAAAGCGGGAGGGGGGGGGGGGGTACATATTTTAAAAGACCATTTGGTTCAGGTAAGAGGTTTTTGGAGTTTGGTAAAAGCTGAGAAGGGACGGTCTGCTGGAGAGTGGCGGGTCTGGTAAATATGTATTGATAGTAAAGAGGTGGAAGAAGGAACAATTGGGTGGGGGGGTGGGGGTGGGGGTGGGGGTGGGGGCGGGGGGTCACATTCACCGCTTGAATGAGAATAGGATGTTTGAGTGGACAAAATGAGGGATTGTGAGGTGGTGGCTGGGTTTGGGAGGGGCCGAAATGATCAAACATATATATTGGGGGATGGAAAGGATGTGCTTTCCAAAATGTTTCAGTTTTCAATTCTCTCCACCCAATAATTCATAAATAATAAAGAGTATAGCGAAGGGAAATTGGGACAAAAAATGGGAGAAAGTGATTGGTCGAACTCATCAAAACGAAATATTTAGCGCTAGGACACTGGAAACTGTTGGGCGGACTGGATTAGGACGTTGGTTGGAGATTAAGAGGCATTATGCGATTGACCATCATTCCCGACAGAAAAGAGATGGATTTTCTCTATCGGCGGGAATCGGGGGGGGGGGGAGGGGAGGATACTCCGAGGCATCAATTTGAGGCTGAGTCTGTGCAAATCATCTATTTTCACTCATTCGTCACATCCCCCCCCCCCTCCCTCTCCCCTCCCTCCCTCCATTATTGCGGGGGATGCGCAAATCGAAGCATTGCTGGCGGGGATTTTCCCATTTTATGTACGAATAAATTGGATAGAACATAGAATATGCGAGGGGAGCTCATCGAAAGTGAGACTGAGGAAATGATGCTGGAGGGCGGGGGGGGGTGACTGAAAGCATCCGAGTTTGGATTATGGGAATTCGAATTTGAAAGAAGGCGGGGAGGGGAGGGTTGAGCTCATTCATTAGCTGATCTTAAATTCCCTCACGGAACCTTGCTGATCATTCATTTCATTTATTCGCACTTTGTGTGTGCCGTCGACCCTTTCCCCCCGGGGGCCGGTAGGCTTTACATTCTCAGAGCCGATCGCATAGAAAACTCTCGACTCTCCTTGATCTGACTTCCGACTCCCTTTCCAAAATGCTTCTTCACCGAAGTAAATGTCGTCGTCGTTCATCTATTTTTAGCAATCATTTAAACAAAATGTGAAGATGGATGGGCGAAGGCGACGTCAGCGGGAGGTGGCCAAGATTACACAACAAAGTTCACTAAACAATAATTCACTGAGAATGTCTAAAGATTAAAAATAATATATTATATATTATTAATACTATTTGAAAGCTCTAACCAGGGCTCATAACCAGTGTTTTGCTGTTCCAGCTTGGCCTGTTCTGTTCCTGTTCTGTTCCTGTTCTGTTCTGTTCTAAGATTTCAGAACAGCACAGGAACAGGAACAGATTTAAAATCCTTGGAACAGGAACAGAACAGGAACAGAACAGGCCAAGCTAGAACAGAGTAAAAATTGAAGAATTGAACTTGATTGAGTAATATATTTAAAATTTTCCAAGAATCCATTGTGATCTCACGTGGCGCAGTGGTTAAACTGAGTGACGTGATTCAATTTTGTCTAAGGTTCAACTTTATCTAGTGAAAATCTTTTTATTTAATTTTTTTTCGTATAATGGTGAGTGATGCCTGGGGCTGTGGTTCGAACCCCCGACTTTTTTAACAATTCCATCAAAATCTTAAAAAAAATTCCCCGCACCCCTCCCAATTCTAAAAAGCTTCAAAAAATGGTTGCAAATCCCTTAACAAATTAAGTCAAAAATTCAAAATTTTCTCGGCGGCGCCTATCGGCACCGCCGACCCCCCTCCCTCCAGAAGAAAGCAGAAGTGCCAAAAAATTATTTAATTTTTTCACTAAAATTGCTCCCCGTTCTCAAAATTCTGTCGTCCCCAACCCTCGATATGACCAACCCCGACATCCCCGGCTCCCAGGGGGTCGAGGAGCAACCTTATAAACCTAACTTAAAATATTTTGGTAAAAGTCTCGGATTTTTGGGAGTCAATTCTCGAGTCTCGGGGGCAACTCTTGGTAAAGTTAGGTCTCGAGCATCACTAGGAAGTGATTGAACACATTGTCCAATGCATCATCAATTAAAATTTCAGACTGAATTTCACTCGGAAAAATTTTGATTTGGAACAGTCTAAGTAAGAACAGTTTACTCTGTTCTGTTCCTGTTCCTGTTCTGTTCTCGAGCTCGGAACAGAACAGGAACAGAACAGATAGGCTGTTCTAAAATTTGAGAACAGAACAGGAACAGGAACAGATCCAAAATTGTTGGAACAGCAAAACACTGCTCATAACTTGCTTCTAATCGCGTTGCTCCCGCGCAAATTAGAGAGGGAGAGGAGTCGATTGGGTATATGATTCGTCGAAAAACATATTTTATATTCTAGTCATGAAATTCTTCCAGGTCTAATGATTACGAAAGACAAAAAGTAAGTCCATTTCGGACTTCGGAATTTAAGGAAAACAAAAAGTCGATTCTGAGCAGTCCAAAATTCACTGCTGCATAAAAAAGAAAAAACAATCGTAGTCCAACATAAAACAATTTTTAATTTATAAACAATTATTATATATTAACAGGGGTGAATAAGATGACAATGACATTAAGTATCTAATGTGTTAGACTTGTATGAAATAAACACTTTATAGGCACACATATGTAGGCCTTCACTGATAATTGCCTTTGACGATGGCGATCAAACCACGCTGAAAAATTAAATTATGAACAATTAATTATTAAATTAAAATTCCACTCAGAAAACTATAACCGCTAAAAAGTGACGTTTTAACATTTTTTGTCTTTCGTTCAATTCAATTTTTGTAACCAGCCAAAGAACCAACTTTTAGACAGATGAGGCTTTTTCCTCAGCTTTTGAAAAATCTGCGCCCCATGATTTTAACTTACCTTGTAATCGCCCGAACATTCGTCTGCGATCGAATCCACCAACGATTTACCGTACATTTCTTGGTATGCCCTGCGAATGTCGGCCAAGTCGATTTCGGAGCGAGTGACGATCAAACGAATCTGAAAGAAGCATGGGATGAAATTACGTTGAATTCCTCCGTACCAAATCTGTCTCACGAGTACTTTGTCCCTGTAATTTTAAAAGGTTAAAAACAATAAATCTATAAGAAAATGATAACAAACCCTTAAGGAGTTGTAGATCAGTTCGGCAAAATATTTAGCACGGTTTCGAATGCGCTTTACCAATGTGAGATGTATGTCGCAAATGTCCCCGCTGAGAAATTTAGAGTTACAGTCATTGCATTCCACTTTCCCTTTACATGAATTCGCTACGAATTGCCTTCTCGATGCTGTTTCCATGTTGTTTGTGGTATTCATCGAAAAGCTACAGAATGAAAACCAACCATATCACTCCATATTCAAAGGCACATACCAAGCGAAGCTGACAGAAATTCTGTGCTGACAGAATGAAGTTGAAAGCACTATCATCAGCGCCGAGACGGGACACACTCCCATGGCATAGTTTTTGCACTTCCTGAAATTTTTTCCGTTTACTTTACAATTTTGAAAAGATTCGCCTGTTTAGCCTTTGCCCGATCAATATTAATCTGTTGGTCACGTACACCCGAACACAGAGAAATGAGTAAACGCTTGAAGTAGCCAGATGTATCGCGGACTATGTCGCACTCCAGGTCTGAGTTGAACATTCCTCTGAATAGAAAAGCATGGTAATTTTCATTTTTTCAATCCATACCACCGCGGTTGGGCGGGATTCCGTGTTGTTCTAAAAAAACTTTACCGATAAGCCAGTTTGATAGCGTGGATATGTGCGTTCATTCGAGTGGTCATAATTCTTTAAAATATTTGGTCTCAAATAAATGAAAAATGTAAATACAAAGGACCCACTCAATCAACACTTCTTTAGTACGAAGGCCCTAAAATCAAAAACACATATTGACTAATAATTATCACAGGCCTTCATCGCGTGACGCAATTGCGTTGCATCGTAACACACCGGAAGTTCCATCAGCGCCATAATCAGATTATCAAAGCCACTCCGTAGTTTATTCTTCAATTCCCTTATCAAGCCTTTGCCGTACATTTGATAGAACACATTGATCACCTAAATTTTATTCAGTTTTTTGTTTGGAAAAATTTTTTCTATTTTACTTCTTGCCGTTGCGCGTTGTTGCAGTTGATCAGCGTTTGAATCACCTTCTCTCTGTCACAGAGAACTCCATTTATCTCATCACTCAACAGCTCAGCGGTTCCTTGTGCGTTGAAGTTGGGATTGGCACGGATCGTTGGGGCGCCTTTTCCTGCAAAGTTTAAAAAACTTTAAAAAATCAAAAACAATAAATCCACTTGGCAGCTGCTCATATTGCGTGCGTTGCTGTTCGAAGCTGTTGGGCGTTGGAGCTGCACCTTCATATAACGCTCCTTGCTGTTGAGCATTGCCTTGCTGATGTTGAGAATGACCTTGCTGCCGTGGAGGAGAGTCCAAATGCGGTTGAGCAGGACCTTGCTGTTGCTGCATATGGCTTTGCTTCTGTAGAAGAGCGTCCAGCTGTTGTTGAAGATGGCCTTGATGCTGTTGAGAACGACCTTAGAACGGCTTTGTTGTTGAGGAGACCAACTGTTGTTAGAACGACCTTGTTGTTGCTGACTATGGCTTTGCTGCTGTTGAGAACGGCTTTGTTGCTGTCGAGGAGAATCCAACTGCTGTTGCTGCATATGGCTTTGCTTCTGTAGAAGTGTGTCCAACTGCTGTTGAAGATGGCCTTGATGCTGTTGAGAACGACCTTGCTGTTGAGAACGGCTTTGTTGCTGTTGAGGAGAGTCCAACTGATGTTGAACAGGACCTTGTTGTTGCTGCATATGGCTTTGCTTCTGTAGAAGAGTGTCCAGCTGTTGTTGAAGATGTCCTTGATGATGTTGAGAACGACCTTAGAACGGCTTCGTTGTTGAAGAGAGACCAACTGTTGTTAGAACGACCTTGTTGTTGCTGACTATGGCTTTGCTGCTGTTGAGAACGGCTTTGTTGCTGTTGAGGAGAGTCCAACTGATGTTGAGCAGGACCTTGTTGTTGCTGCATATGGCTTTGCTTCTGTAGAAGTGTGTCCAACTGCTGTTGAAGATGGCCTTGATGCTGTTGAGAACGACCTTGCTGTTGAGAACGGCTTTGTTGCTGTTGAGGAAAGTCCAACTGCTGTTGAGAACGGCTTTGTTGCTGTTGAGGAGAGTTTAACTGATGTTGAGCAGGATCTTGTTGTTGCTGCATATGGCTTTGCTTCTGTAGAAGTGTGTCCAACTGCTGTTGAAGATGGCCTTGATGCTGTTGAGAACGACCTTGCTGTTGAGAACGGCTTTGTTGCTGTTGAGGAGAGTCCAACTGATGTTGAACAGGACCTTGTTGTTGCTGCATATGGCTTTGCTTCTGTAGAAGAGTGTCCAGCTGTTGTTGAAGATGGCCTTGATGATGTTGAGAACGACCTTAGAACGGCTTCGTTGTTGAAGAGAGACCAACTGTTGTTAGAACGACCTTGTTGTTGCTGACTATGGCTTTGCTGCTGTTGAGAACGGCTTTGTTGCTGTTGAGGAGAGTCCAACTGATGTTGAGCAGGACCTTGCTGTTGCTGCATATGGCTTTGCTTCTGTAGAAGAGTGTCCAGCTGTTGTTGAAGATGGCCTTGATGATGTTGAGAACGACCTTAGAACGGCTTTGTTGTTGAAGAGAGCCCAACTGTTGTTAGAACGACCTTGTTGTTGCTGACTATGGCTTTGTTGCTGTCGAGGAGAGTCCAACTGCTGTTGAGCAGGACCTTGCTGTTGAGAACGGCTTTGTTGCTGTTGATTTCCCTGTTGCTGTTGAGAAAGGCCTTGTTGCTGTTGAGGAGAGTCCAACTGCTGTTGAGAACGGCTTTGTTGCTGTTGAGGAGAGTCCAACTGCTGTTGAGCAGGACCTTGTTGTTGAGAACGGCTTTGTTGCTGTTGAGGAGAGTCCAACTGCTGTTGAGCAGGACCTTGCTGTTGAGAACGGCTTTGTTGCTGTTGATTTCCCTGTTGCTGTTGAGAAAGGCCTTGTTGCTGTTGAGGAAAGTCCAACTGCTGTTGAGCATTGCCTTGCTGCTGTTGATTTCCCTGTCGCTGTTGAGAAAGGCCTTGTTGCTGTTGAGGAAAGTCCAACTGCTGTTGAGAACGGCTTTGTTGCTGTTGAGGAAAATTCAACTGCTGTTGAGAATTGTCTTGCTGCTGCTGTTGATTGCCCTGTTGCTGTTGAGTATAGTCCTGCTGTTGATGAGGATAGGCGGTTGCATGACCTGATCGCTGCTGATCAAAATTGCTATCACCCTCGTAATAAGATCGATTGGTGTTGGGCATCTGTTGTTAAGTTAGTTTGTAGCTGGAACTCCGTAAATTAATATAACATTTCAAAAAATTAAACAGAGCCTAAAATTATCTCGGTCTCGGGTCTCGACTCGAGAAAAATACATTAACTAACGTAGAGAAAGAGTGAGGGAAGAAGTGGCAGAGAAAGAGAGAAAGGAAGGAGTGCGAGTGCGTAATGAGTGAGCCAGACAAAAAAAAACATTAAAAGCTGGGGTATTATGGTTTGCAACCAAAATTTAAACGGCATCATGTGGTTCCGACAGTAAGTGATTTCGACAGTGCCACTGTTAAAAATTCTGTAATTTTCCAAGAAGTCTAAAATTCGTATTTTTAGGCATTTCGACCCACGTAATGATATAAAATCCCTGAAAAAGTAAAAAATTCGAACAATTCAAAAAAAATCTGTAATTTTCGAGGCAAGCCTAAAAATGCATTTTTTTAGCAAAGGATAACGTACAGGTCTAAAAAGCATTTAGAAGTTGAAAATTCGATTTTATAGAATTTTGATTAAAATGCGTGAAAATCCGTCGACATCATTTTTGAATTTAGCGTTTTTTTCTTTACTTTTCTCACTTTTTTTTCGTGTCAAAAACAAAATTTTAAACGAAACAAAAAAACCCAAATCTTAAATAAAAGACGGAAACGGATTTGACCCCCCCAAAAAAGGGCATTTCGCAGCAGAGGGGGAAACGAAATAGGGATAAAATTAGAATCATAACATAATTGTGTACTTCCTAGCGGTTGGTGCGCCGTAGGCAAAATTTTGGTTTTGCGACCAAACTTCACCGGCGCCAAACGACAGCGCCCAAACTTCCGCTCCTTAGGAGGGAGTCTAACCTGCTGGCTTTCCAACACACGAGATTTTTTGTTAACTTGATTTTGATAATTTAGCTCGGTTACTAATTACTATGGGTGCTTCTAAACTTATGAACATGAGATTTCGTCGCTTATTTCTGCCTTTTCGGTACAACCACAACTTTGTTAGCGTTAAGCATATTCCTTTTGCTATTCCTGAACCTATTCAGGTTATGTTATTAGTTCTTGGCGTATCTTCGCTAATTGTATGTTTAAGCGTTCTCCAACTGATCTGTTGGAAGCACTAGCCAACACTGTTAAAGACGACGAAACCTCATCGCACTTTGGATTAATTGATGATCCGATAACGATTCCGACAAGCTCAACTAGCAAAAAAATCTATTTGATGTCAAGGGTATGCCTACTCCTTAAATTATTCGAAAAAGATGATGTTACAATCCGGCTTAAGGAACTTGGCCGACGGACTGCGCGTAAATTGGTGGAAGAATGGCCTACGCTATTTATGTTTGATCGCGACACACCCGAATTAAGCGCATTTAGACCTCAGAAGCCATTAGACCCCTCATTAGTGGAACCGAATGAAGAAAACCTGCGAAAAATGATCATGGACAGACGAGTGCCCGATGCAATAAAGCTTTACCAAAATATTGCTGGGAATGATGAGAACAAAGCTGATGTCTCCAAAACATTGAAGGTACAATATTTGTGTTTGCTTTAGGTTTTTTAAGTTTTTTTGAGCGGGAGTGGGGTGGTCACTCAGCTGTCTAAATGGTAAATTTGTTTTTATAGTGGTATTCATGAACGGGTAATAATAATCAACTCTGAAGGCGAATTCGAAAAAGATGATATTGTCTTCTCAATTTTACATTTATTCGAGCAAAACGGCGGGTGGGGTACTGTTTTCCACTTTCAAATACCTATAGAAAATTAAAAAAATAAAAACATCGATATTCTATGGAATTTTTTGAAGACTTAACACGGTTTAATTCGGCCGAATTTCAGTTGCATCTCTTTCGTTTGGCTTGTTATTACAACGAAGAGGATTTTCCGTTAACGGAATTTGAAGAATGGCATGCAATACGATATTTTTATTTGAGACAGAACGATTCAACTGAATGGAAGGAGGTTTGGCGACTTTGTTACTTAAACGAATTTTTATTGTCAGGGGGGAATTGCGGAAAGGTTGTTTGCTGAATTGCCTAAGACCGAAGAGTTGTTTTCAACGCTTATTTGTGCTTTGTGTAAATTTCGCGGAGAATATTCTCTTCGCAGGGCGCGTGAACTTTATAAGGTTTTTCGTCTTGTTTAACGTTTTGTGTTAATTGCAAGCGATGAATTTGAGGAAATGACTTCCATCGGGTTGATTCCTTTCGAAGAGGCCTTCAATTCTTTGCTTTTTGCACGAGTTTCGCTTGATGACTCGGGCGTCTTTAATGTCAGCCATTGGCTGCAGGAAATGTCTCGGCTGGGAGTGCGTCCTTCAGTTCAAACCTTTAATTCCGCCTTAAATTCTCTGCTGGTTTGCATAAAAATTTTTATGCTCATTACTTAGACTCTCTTTTAGTTGCCCGATTCTGTGAGACTGGGAGAAGTTGACAAACAGCAGCTCGTCAGTGACGGAACGGCTAAGGTAACAATCCAAGCTGAACATGAGGATGCATGCATTTTTTAAAAGCTTGACGGAATGCCGGGTGAATCTAAGGCTGCAAAAGCGTCGGATAAACAACGGTGGAAAGCGGCACTTGATCTCGTTTATGAAATGCGACGACAAAAGATCGAACCAACTTTGGAGACTTTTACTCACACACTTAGTTTAGCTTACTCAAGGGTGTGTTTTCACAATTTGATTGAGGATACGTTTTTCTTAAGACGGTGTTGGCGGGTCTGCTTGATGAAGTATTGTCATTATTAGAGGACAAACTGGCTCGCTCTGAGGACATCAAACGCACTGGAGAAAATGATGCGGTTTTCTACCGAGATGCAATGTTTATTGCGCACGCACTGAACAATGAGGCGCAAATTGACCGTCTAATGAAGGTGTACAAATCGGACCACAACCAAGTCTTTTTCGAGTGTGATGATGTCGAGCAGAGGCCAGTTGGGGAAAGGAAGTAGGTTGGACTGGAATGGTTTAGCTTTTTCACAGAGTTCTTCTACTCAAAATTGGAAGTGCTGCCTTTGGAAGCATTTTACGTGCTTTACAAATCTTACATTCCTCGTCTGTTGGGAGTTCACTCTAGTCTGATTAAGGGAGTTTTGAGAACAATCAAAGAGGTTTTTTTTCTATCTCTTTATTTGCTTTGATGTCAATTTAAGAGAAAACCTGCGGAGTTTTGTTTCCCGCTGTTGAAACGCGTTGTCGAAGATTCCATCTCTTCTTCTCTCATAGCCTTCGATAGTTTCGCGTGTAGAATTTTGGTACAACTTAGTGATGTAAAACCGAGGGTAAGCAATCTTTTCAAAATTTATATTATTTAATTTTTTTATTTTAGTTACTTAATTTACCTGACTGGGAAAGTTACATGGAGTTGTGCAAAAAGGTGATTGACGTTATTGAGCGGTTGGACCTTCAGAAGATTGAGAAAGAAAACTACAGGAAGGATAAGAAATAATATGTTAATTGGTTTGGTTATAACTGTTTGTGCATATTTTTAAATTCCAATTTTGTTTCCATCCGAATTGATTGTGATGGTTTACCAATTCGTAATATCTTTTGAGTCACCGTGCCTTTTACATGGGTTCACTGACTGAGTTTTGTGTTTCAAAACAAAGGCTGTGTCATGGCATTCTGCACTCGTCCAATCTCGCCGATTCTGACCGAAAGCAAAAACAGGCAGAAGGAATTGGTTTTGGATCGGGACAAGGTTTGCCTCCGAATTTACGAATGAGCCAACCAGTATCTTTTTCAGATCCATCGTGTTGTACTGAATACACAGGCAAATTGTGTGCTTTCCCATGTCGTTTCGACAAGTTGCGTTTGGTTCAAACTCTCCAATCACATCACGGACCGACTTCAACTTACCCGGTTTGTGCGGGTTAAGCCTTCGTTGCATCATTCTACTATATTTAGAGATCAGTTGAAAAAACTGGACGCAAGCAAGACACTCGAAAGTGAGTTTGCTTGATAATATAATTGACGGGATAGCGTTCATCTATTTTGTTGCATTGTTATTTAATTTAATGAATATCCACTTGTTAAGGCTTCCAATATGTGATGGCTCCCCTCAACGAAAATACATACGGGAGAGGTCGTGTGCTGAGTTGGAATGATACTAATCAGCGCATTGTGTATGTGCATTTTATCGATGAGGGGTACGGCGCATGGATGTATAAGGTAATGTGAAGGCTTAAGCTGGCGGATATTCGTTTAATTTGAACATTTAGGACTGTATAGCTCTGATGGAGCCGGTTTTTTTCTCACACCCCTGGCAGGCATTTCCAATTTCTTTGTTCAAAACGTCCAAATTGATAAACACAACGAGGTTTGCCGTTCAATTTTTCAATATGCGGAGAAAGTCCCTTGGTTTTAAAGGGAAGTGTTGGTTCGCATTCTGAAGGAATTTCCGTTCTTCTATTTGATTCCGGCCATGGGCAGCCCGCGTACTGCGATGGCGAACAATTATTACGACCATATCAGGGTAATTTTCACTAAAAGGGGCGCGTATTGCGTTCATGATTACACTTTTGAGGCTGAAGTATTTGCTTTGAAATCAGTGGAAAGCGAAACAACGGAACAAGACAATAAAACCGTGTCCATATTGCACCTTTTGACGCTTTCTTACCTACCAGAGAAGCAATCGATAATTCGCCGCGCAGTGTTTGAGGCCAGACAGGTCCCACTGGTGAAGCAAGAAATGATAGAGGAATTAACGGTGCCTTTTGTTATACCCTTCACTCGAACCGATTATAAAAATTTAAAAAAATCTCTAGGATGAGGCACTTTCGTCAATTCCGGAATGGCGTAAATCTTTCCCTCTGGAGTCCATCTCGACGAGTGATTGTGGTTTGAGCAGCCAAATGGCCCAAGCCAAATTGAACGATGATAATTGGGGTCTCCGTGCGGAAGTACCGTCACTTTCAAAGAAGTGGCTAGAAGAAAACTGCTCCTCTGAACGGGAGTTGGGGATGTTTAGAATTTGTATTGATTGGAATTCCTTGGCAAGTGTCTCCCTTTCCCTTCGCGCAGTTTCTCTCAAAACAGTTTTTAGAAGTCTCCCCACGAATTCTATGCATTCGCGCTTAAGCAACCTTCCAAGAGCGATACTTCGGTGGAAGTGCGTAAGGATCCGGTCAGAGCGTTGTTCGAATACCAAATAGCGTTGGCGGACCAATTAGACGCGTAACTCAATTTTTCTTAATAAAAAGTATTATTATCTTTAGCTTCTATGGAAAGCCAGAAATTCGTCGGCAATTTGAGCCTCATGACATTGCCTTGCAGCTCAAGACGGGTCCGGTGTTCGCAATTCTCAAAAGCAATAAAAATGTATTCACCGGGAGAGAGGACGGCACCTTTCGCCGTGTTCAAATTATTAGCATTCGAAATTTGAGTACTGCAGCGGATTTTGGCAACGAATTTTGTCGCATAGTGAGTGTTGCAAAGGAAGGAATGCCAAAAAGGGTCCATAATTAAAAAATCTTTAAGCGTTATATCGATGTTGGTGGGAGTGAGATTGTGCCCCTTTCCGGGTTGTTGCGAATGCATCCGGACCACAGCAAGATTGTGCCGATTTGCATGCAACTAACATTGGAGAGTATTAACCCACCAAACAGAGCAAGCGAATGGCTTTCCAAAGAATGCATCTTTTTTCGAAGCTTGATCCGAACGGACAGGGCAATGAGCTGTCGAATTCGGCCTTTGATCCAAAGGTTTGACTACGCCTTGGATTTTCACACCGAAATCCATTTTTTGACAGCTCCACCTATCAGCCAACCAGCTACAATTCCTCTCCGCACAGATGGATCGGAGTGTTTGGAGTCGGCTCTTTGGTCAATGGGAATTTGCGTGTAGAAGAGCAAATGGTCAAAGGCGTCGTCAAGCAGGAAGGAATTCGAGAGACGATGGCTGCGTGGTCCAACCTCGGGAACGGGTACCATTGACAAACGGAATTTGTCCTTTTGGCATTCTGGGAATTTGTTCTTATTTATAAGAAAAAATGTACTCCTGTTTTGGCTTAACGTTTTTATTTTATTGGGTTTGGAGGGTTTTCTTATAATTTTTGTCTATTATTCGAAAAGAGAAAATTTTAAAGCGAATTCTTTAATTTCCTTCTCCAAACCCGAATGAATGGGATCGCTGTTATTATTTTATTCCACTTTAAGATTTAAGGCGGTCCTACTTTTTTCTCATTCATTTCGAATGTTTTTCCTTTTGCTTTTCATGACTAACGTTAATTAATTTTTGTTCGCAATTTGTGTGTTATAAATTTGATTGGACGAGTGATCGTCGAGCAGGGCGTATCCAGGGGGGGGGGGGAGGGGAATTTCCCCGAAATGTTTTTTGTGAAAAAAAGCATAAGGGGAGCCGTTTGTTTTCCAAACTTAGACATTTTTGGACCAATTTTCTTAACAAATTGCCACCAAAATACAAAAATTTCCCGGCGGCGCCTATCGGCACCGCCAACTCCCCTCCCATCCCCCCAACAGTAAAGCAGAATTTGCAAAAAAAATATCATTTTTTGAAAATTCCTAACAAAAAGGAAGGCGCTCAAACGGGTCAATTCCCCCTCCCGAAATATTTTTTTGGCTACGCGCTTGTCGAGGATTCGTTGGCTCTGTCTTTCGCTTTCCTCAGCTCCGTTGTGCGATCACTCTGTCCACACCGCCCCCTTCTCCCCTTAAAACAGCCAATAACATTTGGTCGATGTCATTGTTGAGGAGTGTCGATGAGTTGTGCGGTCGTTTTACGGTGGGCATCGGGGCTACTCGAAGTTGGCGGCGACCATTTGTATCGGCGACTGGCTACCCAGATCAGTCCCGTTTCAGTACCAATTTGAGGTTTAATTCGCCAACAACCTTCGGTCCGTCTTGGTGAATGGACTGTGTCAGCTGCAGATTCCCATCATTAAACAGCACAGTGTTTACGTCGGCGTTCACTGTTCGAAGTTCCGCAGAAGGAGACGAGTGGGGCATCATCTGAGAAGATCGACATTAACCGGTAAAGACAAGTCAACCCTCACATATCCGATCACCAATCCCCCTCCCCCCTCTCCCACATCTCCGATCACCAATCTCTCCCCCCCCCCACTCTCCCACATATCCCCGATAACCAATCCCCCCCCCCTTTCCCACATATCCGATAACTAATCCCCCCCCCTTCTCACATATCCGATAACTAATCCCCCCCCCCCTCCCTCCCCCCCCCCCACTTATGCCCACCTCGTTCGCCTCCCTTCCGTCGTTTGTACTCTCCTCTCCTCCGCCAGCAGGATGAATTCTCTTCGCCTGAATTGGCTCTTCCCCCCTCTCCCATCGTTGTTGCGTCCTGCCACAACAGCAGCAACTGATCAGCTGATTGGGACGGAAGGAGGCGACATCTTCCGCCCTCCCCCCATCTTCCCACTGCTCCCATCCGTTGAATCCATCCGAAGTATTGCGAATCTTCCGTCTCGACAAATCATCCATGCAGTCCTCCTCAAACGATAGGGGACGACTGAGTCTGACCAACTGAGTCTGGGCCAACTGGCCGACTGAATCTGGTTGGCAGGAAAAAATTTTTGAGCGGCATAAAAATTAAAATTCAAGCAACTTATTCGAAAAATATATAACTTTCTTAAACAAAAATTAAAGCAAACAGACATAACATATTCAACAACAAAAACAATAAAACAATCATTGATTCATTCTTCATGTGATAATTTTTTGGAAATTTCGGCAAGAAAATCGGTTATTCTTTCAGGGTTTTGATTCTGCATGGCATATTGATGGTCGCCCAAAAATGATACCTGGGGTTCGTTAGGCTTAGGCCTATGCCACTGTCTTGGGGTTCGTTAGGCTTAGGCCTATGCCACTGTCTTGGGGTTTGTTAGGCTTAGGCCTATGCCACTGGCTTGGGGTTTGTTAGGCTTAGGCCTAAGCCTATTAATGTAAAAACGGATAACAAATAGAAATTTTTCAAAAAATCCTAAATGTTGAAATCATAGATTGGATGATGTCAAATGATAAATCTGAAGTTGGATTCAGTTGGCCAGACTCACTCAATTGGCCCAGACTCAGTTGGCCCAGACTCAGTTGGCCCAGACTCAGTTGGCCAGACTCAGTTGGAATTTTTTACTGTCAAATGATAATTCCTC